>JAVJIF010033399.1:0-125720 GCA_038442645.1 Agave tequilana
TCCTTCCAGGTATGGGCTTTGACAGCACCCATGCGAACCTCTACTTGGTCCAAGAAGTTGTGCCTGCACGTCTGTAAGAGCATAGGTAATGGCATCCCTGCTGGGCACATCAACGACAGGTTTCTGAATCGCTCAATGTAATCACGGACAGATTCGCCTTCTTTTGCACGGTGGAGAAGAGCTTGTCCATGGTTACTTCGGTATCGTTCTCATAGAAACGAGAAAGGAATCGGGTTTCTAGGTCGATCCAGGAATTGACGTAACCTGGAGAAAGACTTCAGAACCAGTCGAATGCTACCCCCTTTAAGGTACCAATGAACAGCCTACCCATGATGGCATCATTGTCGATAACGTTACCAGTCTAAGATCAGAAATAGTAGATGTGCTGATTCGATGAGCTCTTACCATCATACGTATGCAACGTTGGTGGTTTGAACTTTGGTGGGTATGGCACTGAATCGCACTCCAGTAGGTAAGGATGGACTGCCCCTACTTTCATTAATTCATCCCTCTGAGCTAGGGATGCAATTTAAGCTTGGAGGCCCTTAAGGACTTCAGCGTCTAAAGAAGAACCCTTCTTGGATTTCTCCGTCTTTGGCTGGTCATTGCTAAAATGTTCCTCCTCGTCGTGATTGCTCCCGGCATCATTGTTATCCCGGTTACTGAGAAGTTGAGCGAGCATCTGTTGAATATTGTCCAGAGCTTCTTGCTGGGTTTTGAAAGTTTGCTTCCAAACACCGACGAAGGTCGTCATTAGCATTATCAGCCATATTGACTGATGCTCTGTCTGTTCGCACTGAGCTGACTGTCACCGAAGAGGCATACCCACTGTCTTCATCTTCTTTATCAGACCACTGGACTGATCTTCTATTTGGTTCCTGCGAGGCTGCTGATGTTGAAGAGGATGGCTGTTTATAACTGTAGGGTATCGCAACCCTAGATCTGGTGTTTTGGAAGACACCTTCTTCATGCACCAAGACTTTGCCTAACCCTAGGCTGTAATCTGGATCTGGGGAGCTGTAGGGGGTGTCGTTAAATGCTTGTCTTCCCTGCGCAGCCCTCATCCCCTTCCAGTCATGTTGACGGATGCAGAGGGTAGATCTCGCGAGACGCTCCTTTTATGATGTTTCACTGGGGCCTTTACCGATAGTCAATCAAAAACTGATCGTCGGTCTGGAGAAGTGGCGGGGATTGGTCCCAACCGACAATAGACTGAGTGGAGTGTCACCAGCTGACATCCCACTTGTTGACAACAGGAGGAAGAAGTTTGAAAAGATTCTAACTTCCGTTTATTTGTCAAGAATCCTCGCAAATCAGACCCGCTTGGGCCTAAATAATCCAGCGCAGAGGCTCTTTTGGATCGTGCGTAGGACGATGTCCTGCTCCTTTTATCCCCGCAGAGGGAATTAGCACTGAATAGTGCTTCAGCTCTAGCTTTGCGGCTAAGAACCTTGGGAGTGCCCTTGGGCGCTGAAGCTGCATAAGCAACGCTGTCAACACTTAAGGAACTTCCCTTAACTCCTCCACAAAGCGCGAACTTAGCGCTTGACGAACTGGAGAGCGGAGCACGCTGTGGTGCTTTATCCGCTATGCTGCTGCGAATGCGATTAGCCTTAGATAGTGCTTTGGTTCTAGCCTCGCGGTTATGAACCTCGCGCGTAGGCTGTGGTACAGTAGCTTCGCTCATAAGAACGAGGCTGGCGCGAGTTGTTGCTCTTGAGTTGGGCGAAGGTATGGTTGTCGCTGTAACTTCGCGGCTAGCAACCTTGTTGGAGCAGGCAGGCATCTTGCCATTTTCTTCGCGAGAGAGACGCGGTTCTGGCATAGCTACGCCTGAGGCTTTACCCAGAGCCTCCTGTTTTGGCCTCCACATCTGCTTTGGTAGAGGATACTTAGGTTCGCAAGGAACCTGACTAGCCACACGCAGGCTGAAGGGTGTTGGCAGAATTCTGCCTCTGGTTTCTGTTCTGAAACTTTGGTCATGGAGACCTTTCTATGCTTCCGTGCATGAAGCATTAGACCACCCCCTGAAAGGACTTCTTCAAATTTTCCTTGGTCGAAGTAAACGACCAAGTTCTCAAAAGTGAAGGACTTGGACCGCGGGCGTGCTTCCTTGTTGCGCCAGAGGACCGCAGTAGGCTCGCAGAGAGCCTTATCTGTCTCCGCAGAGACTTGCCTTGAAGATTTAGCCAGAGGGGCTCTGGCTGCACCGGATTCCTTGAATTCAGAGATAGACCCGATGGTCTGTTCGTCACATTGCGACACTTGATTCTCAGCAGTAGAGAAATCGTTCCCCAGCGGAGTCGCCATCTTGTCTTCCATTGATTTACAAAGGGGAAAACTTACAAAAAAAAGGGTCGAGGAGCTAAATTACAAGTAACATAAAAGATTATAAGTAGATCTCCTCTGAGATTCTGGAGAAGTGTGCCGATAGGAGTCTGGTCAGCGCGCGACCACTTTATCTCTTTGACGATGCGGGCGATAAGATTCCCTTCTCGCCTGATTCGGGGAATCAGAGAACAGAAGGTTGGTAGAACCCTCTTGTTACTTCTCAAAACCGCCTTCACTTAGGAATTCCTTCTCGCTTGGTTCCGGAGATTCATTGAGAAGAAGGTATTAGGGTATCAGCATCCTGATTAGAGAAGTGATTCTCTAAAAGTCTCTGAATTCAAGAGAATAGATCTCTGTTTGTGCGCACGGTGCATCCTTTCACGTTGTGAAGAAGTCGTCTCTCTCTCTCTCTGTCTAGTCCGTCTGTAGAGGTCTCTGGAACCGGTCCTCTCTCCTTGTGCCCCTGGTGGGCTATTTATAGGGAGAGCAAGGGTATAATTGTCCCTTTAAAATATAGAAACATATTGAATTAAATCTGTTTAAATCTGGAAAGTAGCCTTGCTGCGAGGCTAGGATCGGCTTCTGCGAAGGTAGAAGTAGCAGGTCGGTTGATCCTCTTGATCTGTTTTGATCCTTTCCATATCGTTGGAGGATTTTCCCTGATCCTCTTACTCATTTTAGAAGAGTTAAGACTTTACAGCAATCAACTGCCAAATTTGATCTCAGATCTGATCTTGATTAGATTTAGTCTTGATTCGATCAGATTTGATCTCATCCTGAGATTTATATGGTCAATAGGTTGACCATAGAAGACCTGCAGTGGCGCTGCCCACATTGAGCTCACAGCGGAGCTGGATGGCGCATGTGACGAAGTCAGAGGATAGCCCTTCAGCGGAGCTAGATATCGTCTGTGGCGAAGTTACTGAACATCCTTTTGCGCGATTGCGTGTGGCTTGAAGAAAAGTTAACTCTCTGCGGAGTTAGCTGAGCACTTCCGGCGAAGCTATGAGTTAGCTTCCTGACAGAGCTGTGAATGGCTTCAAGGTGAAGTTAGGTGATCTTAGCCTCTCAAGCAAGGCTATCCCTTTGTGCTCATGCGATGCTAAGTGCTAGCATCTTAGACCCGCTGAGGTCTGTTTAAAGGCAATCCGGCTTACTGTCTGCTTCACTGGATCAGTAGAGTCTAAGTTGCTTCCTTGTCCCTCGGAGATGGGTGGAAACTGATCGTCAGCTTATCTGTTACTTGTCTTTTATAAATGTCAACAAGTACAGAACTGGTCGTCAGCTTGTCTGTCACTAGTCTTTTGTAATGTCAATAAGTTTAGACATTATTCAGACCAATCAGCATATCTTTTACTTGTTTTTTGTAAATGTCAACAAGTTTAGACATTATTCGGGCCAGTCAGAATCTTGTCTTTTTTAAGTGTCAACAACTGCCAGTGGGCTCAGGTGGGATTTTGGGTTTGAAAACTTGTCTTTTTATAGCTATAAAATCCTATAAAATAACATAAAATTCACAAATATAGTTCTTATAAATATTTTAAGAACAAATATGTGTGACTAAAATTCAACGCATATTTCAAACTATTTGAACTATTTTTGTGATATTGAATTTAGCTTTGAACTGAAACCGTATTTTTCATAAACTAAACTTTTAAATGAAAAACCGATTTCTCAAAAACTAGTATAGATAAAAAAACATGATATTAAACAACATTTAAAGCATGATGTGAATGGATATAATCCAATACACATATAAAGGATATATCTATATTTTTGACATTAATCAAAAACTAACTTTTGTTAAAGACAAAACTTAAAACCATGAAGTAGAATCATCAAAATAAGTTTTTAGACAATATAAACTACATAATGTATATGGATGAATACACTATACATATAACCATGTAAAACTTCTTTTGATTCGATTTACTCATGAAAACCATGTATGCATTCTTTGAAAATCCAAAACCGGTTAACCAAAACCAAAACTATTTATCTTTTGTTTGTGTGTATACTAGAGCATATCAAGACTAAGTTATCCTTACACAAGATCTAAATAAAACTGAACTAAATAAACTGAAGTCTTCTTGTAGAACTTCTTCTCCAAGCCGACAAGATCCAAACACGATCCAAATAAGCTTCTCACCAGCCGAGTGTTAAATGCAATCTTGACGCGCGAGCTCTTGAATCAACATGTATTAGCTCCAAAACTGACTTTGATTCCTTTGTTGAAGCTAATCACTACTAATATCTTGATCAATATCTGAAACTTATTAACACAAAATCATTAGTAAACGAACCTTCATAAGTTAGTCATCATTAAAACTAGGTGAAAGACCTTTGGCCAACTGATACGTCTTCAAATATAGGATCCAATGCATGTTCTGAACGCTCTCCAGCTTGGCCTCTAAGAAATTCAATTTAATTACCCAAAATGGGTATAATTAAACTCTTATTACTCTTATGCCCTTGAACTTTTGATTATCTGCAAAATAGAACAAAAGACGGTTTAAAAACGATATTTTATTCATAAATTGATAGGAAAATGTGATATAAAGTGCAAAATTGTAGACTAATCACACCCCCACACTTATCTTTTGATCGTCCCCGAGCAAATTAAGAAAAAACTAAATTATAAATGTTATTACACCACTTTTGCAGGTGACGTGATTGCACTAAGCGTGTGCAACAGCCGTTAAACCTCTAGGTTTCACAGGAAAATTTGAAGGAGGGCCTGGTCACGTGTAGACTGGGTCACAAAGACCAATTCAAAAGTCCCGTGTGACTTAGGCTCAGTGATGTAGAATGATTTCAATATTTGACCATTGACTTTAAAGTGTTACCATTCTTGGGATCGGAGATTTCTACTACACCATAAAGAAAAACTGTATGCACAAGATAGGGTCCTAACCATCGTGTCTTTAGTTTACCAGAAAAGAGGTGAGCCTGGAATTGTATAACATAACCTTTTTGTCCAGGGACAAAATTCTTTCGATTTATGGATTGGTTATGGAAGAGTTTGGTTCTGAATTTAGAAATCCAAGCATTATCATAAGCTTCATTTCGTATTTCTTCAAGCTCAGAAATCTGCAATTTTCTTAAGTCACCAGCTTTTTTCAAGTTAAAATTCAATTGTCTAATAGCCCACAAAGCACGGTGCTCAAGCTCCCCGGCATATGGCATGGTTTTTTAATATCACTCGATATGGAGACATTCCTAGGACAGTTTGGTAGGCGGTCCGATAAGCCCATAGTGCATCGACAAGCTTGATGGACCAGTCCTTCCTATTCTTTCCTGCGGTCTTCTCCAAGATGAGTTTAATTTATCCATTTGTTTCCTCCATTTGTCCATTCGTCTGAGGATGGTAGGTCATTGATAATTTGTGAGAAATTGAGTGCTTCCGCATTAGGGCTTAAAAAGCCCGATTGCAGAAATGACTCTCGTTGTCACTTATTATCGTATGGGGGCTCCGAAGCGTTAAATGATCTTTTCTGTTAAAACTTGATGACAACTTGATTGTCATTAGTCCTAGTTTGGAACAGCTTCCACTCACCTAGAGACATAATCTACGGCTACCAAAAATGAATTGGTTGCCGTCAGAAATTGGAAGGGTCCCATGAAATCAATGCTAAAATTACTACTTCTAGGATTGGTGTAAGGTCATCATGTCCTTACGTGTGATTTGACCCATCATTTGACATCTTGGACAGAGTTTGCAAAATTGTATGAGTCCTTGAAGAGAGTGGGCCAGTAGAATCACTCTGAAGAACTTTCTCGGCCGTCTTTCGTGGATCAAAGTGTCCACCACATGTGAACTCATGACAAAATTCAATACACTGTGATGTTCATCCCCAGGAAGACACCTTCTAATGATCTGGTTAGGGTAATTTTGAATAGATATGGTTCATTCCAAAAGAAGAACCATATCTGCATTAAAAGCAGTACTTGTCCTGTTTTGACCACTAGAAGTTGTTTGCCCGGTTGCAAGGTATTTGCAATGTCAACATGCCAGGGCTTGATCAGTCACATATTTTGCATATACATTGTCACCTTACCATACTTTTTAGCTAATAAATCTTATTAATAAGTCTTCTTCTTCTTTGTTTAATGTAGGCCCAATTGCTAAAAGAAGGAAAGAGAACAAGCCCAAAAGCCCACCAATTCTGATATAATTCAAAATAATTCGAAATCAAAGAATCAGGGCAAAATCTTGGCATATCAGAGAGGTTGAAAACTGGTTGAAAGAATCCTCCAAAATCAAACGGTTGAAGCCAACAATCAAAGGTTGTTTCGTCAATCCTGGAGTAGAAACGAGCAAACCAGAAGAAGATATAGGAGAATCACCAAACCAGGAGCTCCCACCAATTGGGTGTGGCCACATGGCCACACCAGGCCCACGAAACGTGGCCCTAGTTGCATTTTCGCGCTTGTTGAAGTTTGTTGGGGGAGCGTTTGCTCCCCCAATCTTCCCGGGATCTTCCCTCTTTGCTTTTTCCCTATAATACAAGTTTCAACAGAGCAAAAGGGAGCGAAGACTAGGATTAGAATTTTGTTTATACTTTAAGGTTTAGGCTCTTTATTAGATAGTACAAAGTCATATTTTGTTTTGCAATTTATAGTTCAGTACAAATACTTGTGAGAGAGAGAGGAATTGAGCGCTTGTACTTGAAGATTGAAGTGACATCAATACAAGAATCGAGCTACTTTTTCTTCCACGCATTTACGGTATGTCTTGCGTTATTCACTTGCATTTTTCTTTGTCTTCCTTGAGTAGCTAAATAGGTTTTCTGGGCTCATTATTGTACCTCTCTCCAATTCTTCTTCTCTTCTGATTTTAATGAAAAAGACCCTATAATCATTTGCATGCCTAACTTAAAGCCTTTCTTCTGAAAGTGTTCTTGAAGGCACATGAGGATGGGTTTGAATTTTTAAACTCTTACTTCTTTTAAGAACGTTTCTTGAACTATTTTTATTTCATACTTGCTTCTTCGCGCTTGATGATTTAACATTCGATTCAAAATGGTTTCTTAAAGAAAAGAGTTAATCTTTCCAACCATCTTATATGCTTTACTTCAAACTTTTTTAAGTCAACCTTAAGTTTTGTCTATGATTAAGTTGAGGCACTAAGGATTTCAATAGAAGAATAAATGGTTGAGTAGTGAGATAGTGAGCCCAGATTTTCTTCTTTATTAAAAAGTAAACAATAAATCACTTTCTAAGCTTTATACAAAATTCACCTTTTCCAAGCCTTCTTTAAAGTTTCAATTTCTCTTTTATCATCTCCTTCTTTCTATTCTCTTTTCAATCAAAAACAAGAACAAATTCTTTGTTATTAAACGAAACACTAAAAAGCTTTCATCGCATTCCTCCTCGTAGACACGACCCGTTAGCCACAAGCTACACGGTAATTTTCTTAACTCTTTGATTGTTCTTTGATTTTTACAATCAATTTTTGGCGCCATTGCCGGGAGGGAACGGTGTATTTGTTTTTTAACAAGTTTGGTGTGTTGTTTCAGGGACTTGAAGATTAAGATCTAGCATTCAAGCTTTGCAAGAGAAGACTTGCAATTCTGTGCCCCTACTCTCGAAAGTCCGAAACAGAATTTTAAGAAATTGCGTTGCAAAGTTGAAGATTTTGTTGGACTACTAAAACTCTTTTTGCAGGACATATTGCTCGCAAAAAATTAGTTTTTGTACGTTATATTCTTGCTATTTCTGCTATCGACCATCCCTGTTTTAATCAACAGTAATTTGAGTGATTGTTAATTTCTTAAAAAAAAACGTTTAGACTTACATTCTAGGCATTTGTCTAATTACATTTATTTTACAATTACTGTTAAAGAGAGCTGGAGACAAGGTACGTATGCATAGCATATAGTTTAGGAACATTCTTGGGTGATATTTGCTTTTGAATGCTACTTTTCTATATCTTCCACACTTTGCACAATTAACTCTAAGGGCAAAACCCAATCAAGATAAGGTAGGGAAGTCATTACCCTTCCTTAGCCCACAAACCATCTCCAAGCACGCACAACCTAAGCCTAAATAAAATCTAATAGATGTTGGCCTTAGAGACATCTCAAACTCACTAGGAGATTATCCTAAGAGGGAAGGTGTTGGAATTTGACTCCTGCCAATCAGTGTCTAGGAAGGGATTGAGGGCCGAAAGCCCGAAGATTGGTGGTACCTTAATTAAGGAACGTCTTTGACGGATAACCTCCCACCAATCTTGCCCTGACCTGGCTGATTAGCTTATGGTCAAAGTCTATATTATACCTCCCGTGGACAATCACCAGTTAGGAGTTGTCTAGGTCAAGGTTACCTTAGACTAGGCTTAGTTGATTACTCTTGTTGACTGTTGGTAAACTTGTATATGATTGTGATATTGTTTATGTATGCAAGTGTGGTCAAGAGACCCTAACTCATCTAGGTTGACTAGAAACACATCACCACCCAAGTTTGGACCAAGACCTGATCCGGTTATGGCTCAACCCACATCCTTGCAGGATAGGTTCTATCCCATGCGAACCTCAGTTCCATCTTGCATTCTACTTCTATCGGTTGGTGAATACAATTTTGAGCTCATGCCTCAATTCATCAACACACTCCCCAAGTTTCATGGCTTAGAGTCCAAAGATGCTTACTTCTTCATAAGGGAATTTGAGGAAGTATGTCTAATGATGAAATCCCACACCTTGTAAACGATGCTATTAGGTTGAGATTTGTCCCTTTCGCTCTTAAGGACCTAGCAAAGAAATGGCTTTACAACTTAGCGGTCGGTTCTATCACCTCTTAGGATGGTTTCATCAAGGTCTTCTTGAAGAAATTCTATCCAATTCATAAGACCGCTCTCATTAGGAAGACAATCATGCAATTCAAGCAAGAACTGAGTAAACAGTTCTGGAGGTACTTTGAACGCTTTAAAGACCTCTTTGTCCAATGTCCACACCATAGAATAGAGAAATGGCGACAATGCTAAATTCTTTATGACGGTTTAGACTATTCTATCAAAACCCTCTTAGAAAGTATGTGCCAAGGGGATTCTTGCAGAAGGATGAAAATGAAGGATGAGATCTGCATGAAACCTAGCTGAAAAGACCATCCAATGGGAACCTACTAGTGAGACCTCTAGGAATCCAAACTTCATCTCTTCAAAGGAGGTCTCCATTCTATCGAATCATCCATCGCTAATGAGGCTAAGTTAGCTAGCCTAGTAAGAAGACTGGAAGATCTAGAAACGAAGGAACCAAGTCCAGTCAATCAAGTCAGCCCAAACTAATTTCCAACTCCATGCTGCACTTACTGTCAAGCCATGAATCTGTGTTCGAGGAGTGCCCTGAGTTTCAGGCTCAGCAACAATACCAAGAACCGATGAATGCGGCCTTTTCAAGGCCGAACATAATCCTTACGCACCAACGTACAATCCTGGCTGGAGAAATCACCCTAATTTCTCATGGAGCCAAATTACAATGACCATTCACGATCAAATCATACTAGCCACGTCCATTATGCCAATAATTCTTCCGATCAACCCAACTTTTCCAATTTTTATAATAATTCTCCCAACCATCCACCTAACTTTTAAAACTATCAACAAAACTTTCCCAACCAAGCTCCACAATCCTCCTTCCAGAATCCTCAACTAGAAAGGAGAATGACTGACTTTGAAAGAAACATGAAAAGATACATGAAAAACTAAGATTCTTTCATGCAAATTATACAGAGGTTAGAGATTCAAATGAGCCAACTATCCACTCCACAGAATGAGAGACAGAAGGTTACCCTGCCTAGTCAGCCAATTACCAATCCGAGGAATTCTCAACAAGCTCATTTGGCTGAGGATCATTCATTAAATCAATGTAATGTTGTTCATACATTGAGGTCAGTGATTGGTCGCTAATGTTGCATATTTAATATCATATGTCCATACTTATTATAGAATAAAAGCCTGCATTGTCCTAATTAATTGTTTGATTTATTTGCAGGCCCAATCTTTAAGGAGTTGAAGAGAAATGAGCCAAAGCCACCAAACTTCTGAATTAAATCAGAATTAATTCGCACTCACTAAATCAGGGCAAAATCAAGAGGTTGAACCGGTTGAGAAGAATCCTCTCAGAATCGATCGGTTAAAGCTAAGAATCCAAGGCCATTTCGTCAGAATCCGGGACTCAAACTGACAAACCAACTCCAGATAAAGTCAGAGGGCGAAACCAAGCTGACCCACCAACAGGGTGTGGCCACCTGGCCACACCCTGGCCGCGGAAACGCGGCAAAAGTCGCATTTCCGTGGCAATCTTGAGGAGTTAGGGGAGCGTTTGCTCCCCCGATCTCCCCAGGATCCTCCTTACTGGGTTTTTGGCCTATAAAAGGCCATTATTTGTGCTGAAAAGGGACGCCAATGCAGAGTTAGGATTTTAGACTAGTTTTTCCATTTTGTAGTTTAGTTTTTACTTTTATGTAACTTGTATGTAGCTTAGGGTAGAAGAAGATTCATGTAAGTAAGAGAGAAAGGCATATGTTGAGAGTGACACCGATGTACCCTCCTCCTTTCTTTCATTGTCTCAAGCAATAAATGTAAACTTTTACTTATGTTCGTTTCTTTACTTTCCTTTTCTTTTGTTGTGCTTTCCTCTTCTCTTCTACTTTACCTTGGTTGTATTTGTTGAGTTTACAAGTGAAATCCAAAGCAAGTATAACTAAGCTACGTGAGAGCCAGCGATAGTTCATGAAGACGTTCCCCTCTTCCAAGATCCGCATCACTTCGTTCTTGCTAGGCTTGACGATATAATGTGCACGGGGACTGAGCTCGAGCTTATGATCTATGCGTTGAACGCCTCCGAAAGCAAAGGTAGAACATGCCACGGTTTTCAGGTAAGTCATCACTCAACCTAGGTAAGTATTTCTTCACTTTTCTTTCTTTCTTTTTTTTTTATTTCTTTAGTATAGATCACACCTCCTCCAACTCTTTCTTCTCCACTTTATTGTACATAGTCGCTTTTATTGTTTTCTGATTTTCCACCTTCTTCATCTTTCATTTTCTTCTAACATAACATAATTCTTTTACATTTCTTAACTTTAAAATAGAGAAGAACCTTCGTTTGTTTTCATAACGATTTCAATAAAGAACCGTAAAGCTTCCATCGCAAACCCTCATTGTGGATCATGACCCGCATAGCCACTTGCTATAGCAGAAGAATTGAGCACTTGCACATCTCCTTTCTCAAGTTCTATAATTCTGTATTTTGTGTGCAAGTCTAGCCTCAATCAAATTTTGGCGCTGTTGCCGGGGAGGGTAAAACGGTTTTTATTGAAATCTGAATTTTTATTTAGAATTTTTTAGAACTAAACGAATTTTCTTCTCTATTGCAGGTTACAGGGCAAGCAAGCAGGAAAATAAGTTTGCATTGACATACAAGTGGTGTTGGGCCTCTGCTCTAGAAAGCAGAGACCCATTGCCCTCTGAATTGCCCACGGCAAAAGCCGCGGATCCGCGACAATAAAGAGCTGACTACTAATAGGTTTTTGCAGGGCTGCTAGCTTTGCAAATTCTAGTTTGCTGCAATTATTTATTTCTTATATGACATCACAAAAACCTGCTAATAATCAACAGTAAAAAGTTTGTTGCAAAAGTTAAAAATTGATTAGACGTTTGCATTTTAGGCACATGTCTTTTCAATTCATTTACTTTTACTGTTGAAGAGTGCTGGAGCAAGGTACGTATGCATTGCATTTAGCATAGGACTCACTTCTTGGTTGATTTATATCGCTTTGAGTGAATCTTACATATCCTGTACACTTGCACAAAAATTATTTTAAGGGCACTAACCCATAACAAGATAAGGTGGGGATTTAATCACCCTTCCTTAGCCCAAAAATCAGATTCCAAGCACTCACTAACCCAAGCCTAACTTAAAATGAGTAGACGTTGGCCCTAGGGACATCTCGGACTCAATTAGGAGATTATCCTAAGGGGAAAAGGTGTTGGAACTTGACTCTTGCTAAATCAGTGTCTAGGAAAGGATTAAGGGCCGAAAGCCTGAAGGTTGGTGGTTATTTAATTAAGGAACGTCTTTTGACGGAAAACCTCCCACCAACCTTGCCCTGACCTGGCTGATTAGCTTGTGGTCAAAGTCTACATTAAACCTCCCGTGGACAGTCTAACCAGTTAGGAGTCGTCTAGGTCCAGGTCTACCCTAACTTAGGTTAGAATTTTTTCTTTCTTGTTTGTTTATTTGTTTGTTTTTCTTTCTTTTTGTTTGTATTCCATTGTGTGATATGGCTTATAATAATAATTTTTCCAACTATAATAATAATCCATATTACACATCAAACTCTTTTTCGGATATTACCAACCCGGCATATCATGACTTTAACCAACCTAGTGTGCCGGATTGGTCTTATCCGAATCAATATAACCCATGTCCCCCATCGTATGACTATAATTTCCATAACGATTTCAACTCTTCACAGAGTCAGTGGGGATTCACCTACCCCGAGTCCAATTTTCAACCAATTGTCCTCCTTCTCCACCTAGTCCACAATATTTCCAACAATCAGACTCAGCTCCACCAGTCCAAAAAAGAAGACCATCAATTTTGGAAATGAGTATGCGTGAGTCCAACACACAAATCCCATAATCTGACGGACTCACAATTTCACTACCACTTCCAAGACAACTCTTCAACTTTTCATCAAAACAATGAACCCATCAATTATGAAAAGATGCTTGAAGCCATGACTCATGCTCAAAATGCTAGAAATCGTGACATAGATATGATGGTCGAATCTCTACGTTCTCACCGTTTGACCAGTTCTGATGTCACCAGCCATTCTGTTAGAGCCGAAGAGTCATGTAGTTTTGGAAATCAAGATTCCATTTCAGAACAACCTTTTAAACTTGCCAAACTCCAAATAAAATTGATAGTTTGGCAAGTTGTCCCTTGCCTGAAATAGAACTTGAAGATGAATATGATCATGAACTAGAACTTAGTGATTCAATTTTACTTCCTGATTCAATAATGACTCCGTTCTTCACCTGACTTCAATCTTTTCCCAGAGTCAACATTGGATTCTGTACCAATTCATAATGAAACTGAATCACCCATCTTTAAGGATCATATTGAACTTGACCAATTATATAATTTTGAAAATCCTATTGACAATTGGCAAGTTCTCAATTTTTTGATATTGAACTCAATGAGATATGTGACCTAGATTCTCAAATCTGTGATCTAGTTCAACTTTCTGAATCAATATTGACTCCTGTTGTGTTACCAAACTTGAGTAATATTTTAGAGTCAGTTTTGATTCCCACACCTATCATTTTAGAACTTGAATCACCAACCTTAAGTCACATTCCATTGTTAGAAAATACATGTGGACTAGAGTTTCAACTTCTTGACTTGGACCCGCTTCTTGAACCAATTTTGACTCCTGAACCTTTACTTGACTTAAGTCACCTTCCTGAGTCGTATTAGTTCCTGTCCTTCCTAAGTCCAATTCAACCGTTCTATCATTTCATACTCCATTCTGGGACGAGGTGGTTGACAAATTTGACTCCGAAATCAATTATGGAATATGAAAATTAGATGGGGTTAAATATTTAATAAAGATCCTTTATGGATACATCTTTTAATGGGTTATATTAAAGATATTTCTGGTGTGTTCCTCCGAGACCCAAGAAAAGTTGATTGGGCCGCATTTCGTGGACCAATCAGACCACCACCAGAACCACCACCTTAAGGTAACATTTTCCTTCCCTTTCATCTTTTTCATCCATCTATGCATTATTCATACATTGAGGACAATGCATGAGATAGGTGTGGGGGAGGGTCTAACATAACTTTTCTTTTTCTTAAAAGAAAATAAAAAAAATTAACATTTTTCTTTACTTTTAAACTTTTTGAAAAATAGAAACAATATTTTGACTTATTTTTGTAAGAAATTAAGTTAATTTTAAGGAATAGGAAAATTCAAATAGGATTTCTTATACTTGGTCAAAATAAGATTATTTGTTTGATTTATAGAGTTAGGAAGATAATTTGTCAAAGTAATTTAGTCTTGATCTTTACCTTAATGAAATATGCACACTTCATACACTTACACACTTAGGGTTCAAAATAAAGATTCTTATGCCTTATAAAAAAAAAAACAAATAAGTCTAATCATTGATTAGCTAGGTGCTTTGGCCTAAGCAAGCCTTAGTATTTATGCGAAAGATGATTAGATAAGTTATAAAATATATATATACAAAAAAAGTCAAATTATTGATTAGCTAGGTGCTTTGGCCTAAGCAAGCCTTAGTATTTATGCGAAAGATGATTAGATAAGTTTGAAAAGAAAAATCCTCTGATTAAGCTGGATATTTGTGCCTAATAAAGCATAAGTATTCACGCCTAAAAGAGGTTCATATAATAAAATCCTTAGTTTTGTGGCCTTGTTTGCTCGAGTCCTTAAGTCCTAGGGGTGTCTTCTCACCTGGTGCCCTAAGACCGTCTGGTTTGGGAGTCATCGATTAAAGGCTCATTACATGGGCAGATTAGAAAGCCTAAACTAAGGAATAATACCACCAATATATATATATATATATATATATATATATATATATATATATATATATATATATATATATATATATAAATAAGGCATAAGAGTTAGAGTTAATGAACCCTTAGTCAAAATTATCACAGTCACGAGTGCATATGACTTAGGGTAAAGTAATAGACTAGATGAGAAGTACAATTTGACTTCTTACTTTGATTGATAACAAATTTTTGAATAGAGACTAAGTTTAGGAATGAAAAATTCAGTTTTCCTATAACTTATAGATTGCTTAGATCTTACAATTATATTTCAAATATTTTTCTCTTTCAAAATGCTTTTTGAAAATACTAACTCTTTATTTCCCTTTCTTTATTGATTTTGTGGGTGTAATCTGCTGAAACCCCTCACGAGACAAAACTCGTCCTCTAGGGGAAACCTAGAGGTTTAAACGGCTTGTTGCACATGCTCAGTGCAATCGCGTGACCTGCAAAAGTGGTCTAATAATCCTTAGTATAGTTTAGTTGTTTTGCTCGAGGACGAGCAAAAGATAGGTATGGGAGTGTGATTGGTCACTAATGTTGCATATTTAATATCATATGTCCATACTTATTATAGAATAAAAGCCTGCATTGTCCTAATTAATTGTTTGATTTATTTGCAGGCCCAATCTTTAAGGAGTTGAAGAGAAATAAGCCCAAAGCCCACCAAAATTCTGAATTAAATCAGAATTAATTCGCACTCACTAAATCAGGCAAAATCAAGAGGTTGGTTGAGAAGAATCCTCTCAGAATCGATCGGTTAAAGCCAAGAATCCAAGGCCATTTCGTCAGAATCCGGGACTCAAACTGACAAACCAACTCCAGATAAAGTCAGAGGGCGAAACCAAGCTGACCCACCAACAGGGTGTGGCCACCTGGCCACACCCTGGCCGCGAAAACGTGGCAAAAGCCGCGTTTCCGCGGCAATCTTGGGGAGTTAGGGGGAGCGTTTGCTCCCCCGATCTCCCCGGGATCCTCCTTACTGGGTTTTTGGCCTATAAAAGGCCATTATTTGTGCTGAAAAGGGACGCCAATGCAGAGTTAGGATTTTAGACTAGTTTTTTTCATTTTGTAGTTTAGTTTTTACTTTTATGTAACTTGTATGTAGCATAGGGTAGAAGAAGATTCATGTAAGTAAGAGAGATAGGCATATGTTGAGAGTGACACCGATGTACCCTCCTCCTTTCTTTCATTGACTCAAGCAATAAAGGTAAACTTTTACTTATGTTCGTTTCTTTACTTTCCTTTTCTTTTGTTGTGCTTTCCTCTTCTCTTCTACTTTACCTTGGTTGTATTTGTTGAGTTTACAAGTGAAATCCAAAGCAAGTATAACTAAGCTACGTGAGAGCCAGCGATAGTTCATGAAGACGTTCTCCTCTTCCAAGATCTGCATCACTTCGTTCTTGCTAGGCTTGACGATATAATGTGCACGGGGACTGAGCTCGAGCTTATGATCTATGCGTTGAACGCCTCTGAAAGCAAAGGTAGAACATGCAACGGTTTCCACGTAAGTCATCACTCAACCTAGGTAAGTATTTCTTCACTTTTCTTTCTTTCTTTTCTTTTATTTCTTTAGTATAGATCACCACCTCCTCCAACTCTTTCTTCTCCACTTCATTGTACATAGTCGCTTTTATTGTTTTCTGATTTTCCACCTTCTTCATCTTTCATTTTCTTCTAACATTACATAATTCTTTTTACATTTTCTTAACTTTAAAAACAGAGAAGAACCTTCGTTTGTTTTCATAACGATTTCAATAAAGAACCGTAAAGCTTCCATCGCAAACCCTCCTTATGGATCACGACCCACATAGCCACTTGCTATAGCGGAAGAATTGAGCACTTGCACATCTCCTTTCTTAAGTTCTATAATTTCGTATTTTGTGTGCAGGTTTAGCCTCAATCAGTCAGGAAAGAGAGTTGATAATCAAGTGTCAACGCCAACCAATCCCATTCAGCACAACCACAATCAAGCATCCACCTCATCTAATCCAAATCCTTCCAATTCTGACGAATCTGAAAAGATTAGTCAACTACTCAGGTGCACCAGCCTATAGTACCATTCCCTAATAGGCTAAAAAACAACAAGCAAAATCAACACATGGACAAGATAATTAAGATATTTAATCAACTGAAGATAAATGTGCCACTTCTTGATGCCATCCAACAAGTCCCTTCCTATTCTAAGTTTCTTAAGGACATGTGCACCAAGAAGAGAAAGACTAATATATCAAAAAATGTCTTCTTAGTCACTAACATTAGTGAGCTACTATCGGGTCCGATCTCTGTCAAGTACAAGGATCCAGGTAGTCCCACCATTGCCTGCACAATAGGACAAGCCGAGATTAGTTGTGCACTTCTTAACTTGGGGGCAAGTATCAACTTGCTTCCATTCTCAGTATATCAACAACTCGGGTTGGGCGATCTTAGTCCAACTCGAGTCACCATCCAACTGGCTGACCGTTCAGTAAAAGTTCCAAAAGGGGAGATTAATGATGTCCTGATCTGGGTAGGGGAGTTCATTTGCCTTGTTGATTTCATAGTTCTGGAGACACAACCTGTGTCCAACTCCAATCATAGGGCTCAAACTCCCATTATCCTAGGGCGACCATTCCTTGCTACTACCAATGCCATCATCAATTGTAGGAATGGGTCCATGAGGTTAACCTTTGGGACATGACTAGAGAAGTTAATATCTTCAATCTAGAAAAATAACCCCACGATATTGAGGACCAAACATTTGAAGTCAACCTAATTGAGACTTAACAAGTGAACATAGGAAAGAATTGGAATTAGAAACTGAGTGTGACTTCGGATTAGAGTCTGATGACTTTAATCTTGATCAGCTTGTAGATTCTGATGTGAATTAGGCCTCAAACCCTATTTCACAAATAATGGAGCCAACAAATTTGACTAATCCTTCCAGTGAGCCTTCCTCTTCCTTAGAATTGAAAGCCTTACCTGCGCATCTCAAGTATGTCTATCTAGGCGAACAAGAGACCTTTCTTGTCATCATTGCCTCCCATTTAAATGACGGGGAAGAAGAAGATCTTAAAGCAATTGTAAGAAAACATAGGGAAGCCATTGGTTGGACTATGACCAATATAAAGGATTAAGTCCGACCATCGTTCAACATCCTATTCATCTCAATGAAGACGCCACACCTAAAAGAGACCCGCAGTGTAAGTTAAAACTATAATGTAAGAAGTTGTTCATGCTGAAATTGTCAAACTCTTAGACAATGGGATAATTTATCCCATTTCTGATAGTCAATGGGTCAGTCCTGTCTACGCGGTTCCAAAGAAATCCGGTTTCACCGTAGTGGAAAACGAGAATAAAGAGTTGGTCCAAACTCGACTTCCCACGAAGATCCGAGTTTGCATCAACTATAGGAAGCTTAATGCTGCAACTCGTAAGGACCACTTTCCACTTCCCTTTATTGATTAAATGCTTGAACGTTTGGCGGGTCACGAGTATTACTGTTTCTTGGACAGTTACTCGGGGTATAACCAGATCCCTATTACTCCTGAGGACCAAGAAAAGACTACGTTTATATGTCCATTTGGGACATTTGCTTATCGTCAAATGCCTTTCGGATTATGCAATGCCCCAGCAACATTTCAACGTTGCATGTTGAGTCTTTTCTCTGATATGGTAGAACGATTCTTAGAGATCTTTATGGATGATTTCTCCATCTACGGAGATTCATTCACTCAATGTCTCCACCATTTAGAACTTTTCCTCCAACATTGTGCTGAGCAAAATCTGATACTGAACTAGGAGAAATGCCACTTCATGGTAAAACATGGAATTGTCTTGGCCATGAAATCTCCAAGAAAGGAATTGAAGTGGATAGAGCTAAAATTGAGGTTATTGCTAAGCTTCCCATGCCCACATGCGTTAAGGACATTAGATCCTTCTTAAGACACGCTGGTTTTTATCAAAGATTTATCAAGGATTTTAGCAAAATTGCTAGGCCCTTAACTAATCTGTTAGCTAAGGATGTGTCCTTCACTTTCGGTACTAAATGCATGAATTCTTGGGAGAAGATTAAGAGAGAGCTTATTTCTGCACCAATCATATCTGCACCGGATTGGTCTAAGTCGTTCGAAATCATGTGCGATGCTTCCGATTTTGCCATCGGTGCTGTCTTAGGATAACACATTGATAACAAGCAGCATGTAATTTACTACTCTAGTAGGACTCTCAACGATGCTCAATTGAACTACACTACGACTGAGAAGGAATTCTTGGCAGTAGTGTTTGCTTAGAGAATTTTGTCCCTACCTACTCGGGTTCAAAACCACCATTTTCACCGATCATTCCGCGCTTAGGTATCTCATGATGAAGAAGGATGCCAAGGCCCGACTCATTCGTTGGATCCTCCTTCTTTAAGAATTTAATCTTGAGATTCGAGATAAAAAAGGCGTAGAAAATGTCATTGCTGACCATCTCTCACGGATTCCCAATTCTCCATGCAACGAATTACCCATAAATGAGGATTTTCCTGATGAAAATCTCTTAGCTATCTCTAGGGAACCTTGGTTTGCTGATATAGTGAATTATTTAGTCACAAAACAAACTCCATCTCATTGGTCCAAAAATGATATATAAGGTTCTTATCCCAAGTTCAGTATTTCTTTGGGAGGAGCCGTATCTTTTTAAGTACTATTCTGATCAAATTATTAGGAGATGCATTCCCGATGAGGAGGTTAAGAGTGTTCTATCCTTCTGTCACGAACTTGCATGCGGTGGACACTTTGGTCCCCACAAGACTGCTGAAAAAGTGCTACAAAGCGGGTTCTATTGGCCCACTTTTTCAAGGATGCTTATGAATTTTGCAAGACGTGCCCTAGATGCCAAATGGTAGGAAGGATCTCAAAATGAAATATGATGCCCCTCAACCCAATTCTAGAAATAGAACTCTTTGATGTTTGGGGCATTGACTTTATGTGTCCATTTCCTAATTCATTTGGAAACCAATACATATTGGTTGCTGTGGATTATGTGTCAAAGTGGGTAGAAGCCATTCCTTGTAATAAAGTTGTCATAAAGTTTTTGAAAGAGAATATTTTTTCACGCTTCGGAACCCCTCGTGCTATCATCAGTGATAATTGCACTCACTTTTACAATAGATCTTTTGAAGCTCTTATGCGAAAGTATGCCATAACTCACAAGTTGTCCACACCTTATCATCCTCAAACCAGTGGGCAAGTTGAGGTTTTCAATAGACAAGTCAAGCTTATCTTGGAGAAAACTGTGAACCAAAACCGAAATATTGGTCCATCAAACTTGTAGATGCCCTATGGGCCTACAGGACCGCTTTCAAGACAATTCTAGAATGTCTCCTTATAGGTTAGTCTATGGCAAACCTTGTCACTTGCCCGTTGAGTTAGAGTACCGAGCCTTATGGGCAATCAAGCAGTTGAATTTCGACTTGACTAAGGCCGATGACCTTCGAAAATTACAAATTTTCGAATTAGAGGAATTGAGAAATGAGACCTATGAAAATGCTAGGGTCACTAAAGATAGAGTCAAGATTTTTCATGATAAACACATCATAAGAAAAACCTTTGTCCCTGGACAAAAAGTCTTACTCTATAATTCTAGGCTTCATCTTTTTCAAAGAAAATTGAAATCAAGATGGACTGGGCCATTCGTTGTAAAAATCGTGTTTCCACACAGTGCAGTTGAGATCAGTGACACCAAGAATGGAAATGACTTTAAGGTAAATGGTCAACGCCTTAAACCTTTCTTGGAATCGGTGCCGGTAAATGAAACGACTATGGGTCTTTTTGACCCAGTGTATCGGTAACTTTCCTCTTTTCTATTTTATTTCATGCATCTATACATTTCTTTCATGCATTGGGGACAATGCATGAGATAAGTGTGGGGGAGGTTCTAACATGACTGATATAAAAAAAAAGAAAAAATACTTTTTGAAAGGTTAGAACAATATTTTGATATATTTTTTGTAAGAACTTAAGTCAATGTTAAGGAATAGGAAAATCATAATTAGGATTTCTTATACTTGGTCAAAGTCTGATAACTTGTTTGATGCTTAGGGTTAGGAAGAAAATTTATGAAAGTAATTTAGTATTGATATTTACCTTGATGAAATATGCACACTAAATACACTTACACACTTAGGATTTAAAACAGAGACTCTTATGCCTTATAAAAAAAATATATTATGAAAAAGAAAAAATATATATATAAACAAATCTAATTATTGATTAGCTAGGTGCTTTGGCCTAAGCAAGCCTTGGTATTTATGCAAAAGATAATTAGATAAGTTTGAAATATATATATATATATATATATATATATATATATATATATAATATTATATATATATATATATCCTCTAATTAAGCTGGGTATTTGTGCCTCATGAAACATAAGTATTCACGCCTAAAAAGGGTACATCTTATAAATAAAAACCTTGGTTTCGTGGCCTTGTCTGCTCGAGTATTTAAGTCCTTAGGGGTGTTTTCTCACCTGGTGCCCTAAAACTGTCCGGTTTGGGTGTCACCGACTGAAGGCTCATTACATGGGCAGATTAGAAAGCCTAATGAAATTGAGGAATAAATTCCACCAAAAATAAATATAAATAAGGCATAGGAGTTAATGTTAAAGAACCCTTAGTCAACTTCACAGTCACGATGGTGCATATGACTCAGGGTAAAGTAATAGACTAGATGAGAAAGACAATTTGACTCCTTACTTTAATTGATGACATATTTTTGAATTAAGACTAAGTTTAGGAATGAAAAATTTTGATATTCCTATAACTTATAGATTACTTAAACTCTCACAATATACTTCAAATATTTTCTCCTTTCAAAATGCTTTTCAAAAATACTAACATTTTTTATGGATTTTGTGGGTGCAATCCACTGAAAACCCTTACGAGACAAACTCGTCCTCTAGGGGTAACCTAGAGGTTTAACGGCTTGTTACACATGCTCAGTGCAATCGAGTAACATGCGAAAGTGGTCTAATAATTGATTAGAATTAGTCTGATGTTTTACTCGAGGGCGCAAAAGATAAGTGTGGGGGTGTGTTCAGTCAAATATTTTGCATATACATTGTCACCTTACCATACTTTTTAGATAATAAATCTTATTAATAAGTCTTCTTCTTCTTTGTTTAATGTAGGCCCAATTGCTAAAAGAAAGGAAAGAGAAACAGCCCAAAAGCCCACCAATTCTGATTTAATTCAGAATAAATTTGAAATCAAGGAATCAGAGCAAAATCTTGGCATATCTGAGAGGTTGAAAATCGGTTGAAAAGAATCCTCCAAAATCAAATGGTTGAAGCCAACAATCAAAGGCTGTTTCGTCAAATCCTAGAGTAGAAAAGAGCAAACCAGAAAAAGATACAGGAGAATCACCAAACCAGGAGCTCCCACCAATTGGGTGTGGCCACATGGCCACACCAGGGCCGCGGAAACGCGGCCCTAGCCGCGTTTTCGCGGCTTGTTGAAGTTTGTTGGGGAGCATTTGCTCCCCCAATCTTCCCGGGATCTTCCCCCTTTGGTTTTTCCCTGTAAATACCAGTTTCAACAGAGCAAAAGGGAGCGAAGATTAGGATTAGAATTTTGTTTATACTTTAAGGTTTAGGCTCTTTGTTAGATAGTACAAAAGTTGTATTTTTATTTTGCAATTTGTAGTTCAGTACAAATACTTGTGAGAGAGAGGAATTGAGCGCTTGTACTTGAAGATTGAAGTGACATCAATACAAGAATCGAGCTACTTTTTCTTCCACGCATTTACGGTATGTCTTACGTTATTCACTTACATTTTTCTTTGTCTTCCATGAGTAGCTAAATCAATTTTTTGGGCTCACTATTGTACCTCTCTCCAATTCTTCTTCTCTTCTGATATTAATAAAAAGACCCTATGAATCATTTGCATGCCTAACTTAAAGCCTTTCTTCTTGAAAGTGTTCTTGAAGGAACATGAGGATGGGTTTGGATTTTTAAACTCTTACTTCTTTTAAGAACGTTTCTTGAACTGTTTTTATTCCATACTTGCTTCTTCGCTCTTGATGATTTAACATTCAATTCAAAACGGTTTCTTAAAGAAAGAGTTAACCTTTACAACCATCTTATTGTTGGCCCAAGGTTACCATCACCTGTGTTTAGTGTGTTTTTGATGATTACAAAAACATATTAGTTATTTGTACTAATATTGTTTGTTGTTTAAGTGTGTTTCAGGGTCTAACTCAATTAGAAGGTTCATACCCTAAAAGAAAGTGTTATGGACTCAAGTCAACTCAAATTGGGCTCAAGAATCAAGCTTTGAAGATCATATGGTGAAAAGCCCTCTTGAAGCACTTGTAGTACTTAGAAGCAATGTAAGAATTAGATTGTTAAAGTTTGAGTTTTGGATATTGGCTCTAGGATACACACACACGTTTCTTTGTATTCAAGTTTTCATGGTCAAAATTTATGTTTCATGCCTTAGTATATATATACATGACCCTAAGTTTTACAAATATAGATATCATGTTTAGATCATGTATGTATACCCTTTCCAGCATGTTACTTAGCTTTCCCTACTTCAAAATAATTTTTACAAAATTTTCCAGTTCAAAACCTGCTGTTTTTCTTATTTCAGGCTGTCCGGCCGACCGCCCGGTCGACCGGCGCCAGTGCCAGGACGTGCACGTTTGTGCACGTCTGTCAGCCAACCGCCCCGGTCGACCGACTGACAGCAGTTGCTCTCGGGTTTTCTGGGTCGACCGCCCCGGTCGACCGCCCGAAGAAAACTGTGTTTTCTTCTAAGAGGACGGTCGACCGGACCGGTCGACCGGAGCCAACGGCTCTTTGCCAGCTGAGCTGGCGGTCGACCGGACCGGTCGACCGCCAAGCCTGCTGAGCCCCAACGGCTCTTTCCTCTTTTGTGCAATTCTGAAATATGTTTTTCAGATTGCTTTTTGGCAGACTTTTTCAGGTTTTCTAGTTTGTTTTCAGAGCAAATAAGGTCTAAATAAATTATTTTAAACCCATTTCTCTCCCTATAAATAGAGGAGAAGTCTCTCTTACAAAGAACCAAGAAAAATCCTCAAGTTTTCATTGTTTTCAAAGAGAAGAAAAATTGTTTAAGGCTTTCACTTCCAATTCTTTTTGAGCTTATTTTTCAGTTGTGTTTGATTGCTAATATCACTCTACAACTAAAGTTTTCTCACTACACTTCATAGAGCCAAAAATCCCTAACTCATTCTATAGTGAAGTTGTAAAGAGTGAGAGTGTTGTAAAAGAGTTTGGTGATCTAGTTGTGATCACTTTGGTTACTTATTCCTCATCTTGTTCTTGTGGAGACACCTCTTCGGTAGAGGCTATTGTACTTGGTGGAGCTCGGTGCTCGGGTCTTCGGTAGACCATTGTAATCATCCTCGGTGGATAGTGGAAACCCTTCACGGAGGTGAAGGCGGGGAGTAGAGCGGTGGCTCGAACCTCGAAACAAACTACTTGTGTTTGCGATTGCTTTGTGTCCATTCTTGTTTTAATTTCTCTTGCACTATTGCTTTTAATTACTTGCTTGTGATCTTGTCTCTTACCTTGTGCTATTATTTCAAGCTTGTGATATATTGTGTGCATCTCACTATTCATTCATCATACTTTGCCTTGATCGATCATATCTCATACAACAAGGTTGCATTGCGCACCTCTAACCCATTCAAGGGGAATTGGGAGGAAGGAGTTCAGAACCTCTCACGGGGTATTCGGCTCTTAGTCTTGTTTTGAGAGATCGTTGCATCATTCATTCATCTTAGTTTTTAAAAAAAGATTGTTAGATTAGCAATTACACCTATTCACCCCCCCTCTAGGTGTTTTTCAATTGGTATCAGAGCTTGGACTCTAGGATTTGGCTTAACAACCTTAGAGAGATCCTAATTTTGCTAATCACTTCATTCATTTTTCATACACTCTCACTTAGTAAAAATGGCCGATGGAATTAAAACCCCTCCTAAGTTTGATGGACTTAACTTTCCCATATGGAAGGTTAAGATTACCGTTTTCTTGCAATCTCTAGGAAGCCGAGTTGCAAAGGCCGTGACCAAACCCTTTAGTGCACCCCCCGGTGATGAATCTACTTGGTCCGAAATTGAGACCAAAGAGTTTGATGCCAATGCTAGGGCTCATTATGCACTCCTTCAATTCCTTAATGATGATGATATAGCTAGAGTTATTCATTGCAAGTCCGACACATTTGCTAGTTACACATGAGGGGACCTCACAAGTGAAGAGGGCTAAGATAGACCTTCTTCGGTCCCAATATGAGAACTTTAGCATGCAGAACATGAAACCATAGATGATATGGTTACAAAATTTACAAAGATCACTAATGGACTTTCTTCTCTAGGTGATGCTATTGACAATGATCAAAAGGTGAGAAGATCATCCGGCTCTTCCTCCTTCATGGGAAGTAAAGGCAACAACCTTGAAGGAACTCAATGACAAGGAGGAGACGGAGCTAATTGGTCTCATTGGAACCTCAAAACCCATGAGATGGAAAGAAAAGCAAGGGAGGACATGGCTCCTTCCAAGAAGAAAACCATAGCCTTCAAATGTCAATCATCACACTCCGATGAAGATGATGAAGAAGAAGATGATGAAGAGCTCTCACTTCTAGTCAAGAATGTTCAGAGGATGTATAACAAGGCCAAGTTCCAAGGTAAAAGAGATGGCAAGGAGGCAAAGAAGAAAGGAAGATTATTTGCTTCAATTGTCAAAGGCCGGACACATTGTAGCGGAGTGTCCGGATAAAGTGAAGTCCTCCACATCCAGAAGCCCTACAAGAAGAAAGCAATGAAGTCAACATGGGATTCCGAGAGCGAATCCGAAGAGGAGATCGACACCGCCAATATGTGCTTCATGGCTAATGAAAGCACAAGCAAGGTAACTCCTTCCACTCCTTTTGATGATGAACTTTCCATGGATGAATTTGGAGAAGCATTTATAGAACTTTCACATAACTATGACTCTCTTAAGAAAAAGTATCTAAAAATGAAAAAGGAAAATGAATCTCTTATTCATCAAGTCTTTACTATTTCTAAAGAAAAAGATGAATTACTTTCCACTCTTGTTTCCACCCAAAAAGATTTTGACAAGTATAAGATTTCTTGTAAAGGCAAGTCCCCACAAGTTGACTCAAATGAGATTACCATGCTTAAGGAAAGAATAGACTCATTAGGAATTGTTTTGAAAAATTGTGAGTTTAATAAAAGAAGATAAAGGCTATGTTTCCTAAGTAACAAGCCCCTAAGAAAAATGTTTACCATGCTCATGCTCATGTTCATACCACACAACCTTTACATCGTAGCAAACCCCCAAACATGCTCACACTCCACACACGCATCATGCATTCATGTATGGTAGAGTGTTCTCATGTTCACATTGTGGGCGGAAAGGGCACTTAGCCAATTTTTGCTATGATAGGCTAAATGCATCACATCATAATGTTTGGGTTCGAAACACTAACTTTCAAGGACCCAAGAAAATTTGGGTACCAAAGTCAACGAATTTGTTAAATGATGTAGGTACCTTCCAAGGCCCAACGACGTAGAGGATTGTGGTATCTTGATAGTGGTTTGCTCAAGGCACATGACTTGGGACATCAACAATTTTGCAACCCTATCCAGATACCATGATGGAGGCACCGTCACCTTCGGAGATGACGCCAAGGGTAAAATCATCGGTATTGGTAATGTAAAACTTAGCACATCCCCTTTAATTGAAAATGTAGTTTTAGTTGACGGCCTCAAGCATAACCTCTTGAGTGTTAGTCAACTTTGTGATAAAGGTTTTGATGTAGTTTTTGATAATGTAGTTTGTAAAGTAATTGATAGAACTTCCAATGCTTGTGTGTTTTTCAGTTTTCGTGAAAGTAATGTTTATATGATAGATATGTTAAATATGTCTTGTAATATTACTTGTTTAAAAGCCCTCGATGATGACTCTTGGTTGTGGCATAGAAGATTAGGCCACATTTCATCTGACCATATATCTAGGCTTAACACAAAGGAAATGGTGAAAGGTATTCCTTGTTTGAATTTTAAAAAGGACCGAGTTTGTGACGCATGTCAATTTGGGAAACAAACTAAGTCTTCTTTCAAGTCAATTAAGGATATCATGACATCACGTCCTTTGGAGTTAATCCATATGGATCTTTTTGGTCCTACTAAAACCAAAAGTCTAAGTGGGAGTAGATTTGCATTTGTTTTGGTTGATGACTATTCACGTTTTACTTGGGTTTTCTTTCTTGAACATAAAAGCCAAGCCTTTTCACATTTTCAAGCCTTTAAGAAAGAGTTGAAAAGGAAAAAGAAACTTCAACAGTAAGAATAAGAAGTGATAGAGGAGGTGAGTTCATTAACCTTCCCTTTACCACTTTTTGTGAAGAACATGGAATTAAGCATGAACTTTCTTGTCCTAGAACTCCACAACAAAATGGAGTAGTTGAAAGAAAAAATAGAACATTACAAGAGATGGCTAGGACAATGCTTAGTGAATATGATCTACCACATTATTTGTAGGCCGAGGCCGTTCATACATCATGCTATATATCAAATCGTGTTTTCTTGTGTAAAAATACATCTAAAACTTCTTTTGAAATGTACTTTTCTAGAAAACCAAATGTTCCTTATTTCAAGGTTTTTGGATGCAAATGTTTTGTTTTAAATACAAAAGATAATTTAGGAAATTTGATGCTAGATCTTATGAGGCTATTTTTGTTGGTTATTCTAACACTAGTAAGGCTTATAGAGTCTTCAATAGATCATCTTTGACTATTGAGGAATCTATACATGTTAAGTTTGAGGAATCTAACTTATTTGTTAAGAATGTTGTAGAATTAGATGCATTGCATGAAGACTTGGAGAAAGTGACCTTGGAGGATACAACTACTATGGGAGACAAGCCAAAGGATGATGAAGGAAGTGAAGCTAAAGTAGAAGAGGCTCAAGGAAATGAAAATCAATCAAATGAAGTGGAGCCTACTCAACAACTTCCAAAGGATTGGAGATACAATCCTCATCATCCCAAGGACCTCGTCATAGGTGAAGTATCAAAAGGGGTAACCACTCGCTCTAAACTTCACGATTATTGTGGTCATTATGCATTTATTTCTCATGTAGAACCCAAAAATGTCCTCGAAGCCGAGGCCGATTCATATTGGTTGCTAGCCATGCAAGAGGAGCTCAATCAATTTGAGCGCAACCAAGTTTGGCACCTTGTTCCTAGGCCCCATGATAGACCAACAATTGGTACTAAGTGGATCTTTAAGAATAAGTTGGATGAATCGGGTAATGTAGTTAGAAATAAAGCTAGGTTAGTGGCCAAGGTTACACTCAAATCGAAGGAATCGATTTTGAAGAAACCTTTGCACCCGTAGCACGGCTTGAAGCCATACGGATGACACTAGCATTTGCCTCATATAAAGATTTTAAATTATTTCAAATGGATGTTAAAAGTGCTTTTCTAAATGGTTTTATTGAAGAGGAAGTGTATGTTGAACAACCCCCCGGGTTTGTTGATCCTACACATTCGGATTTTGTATTTAAATTAGATAAAGCTCTTTATGGTTTAAAACAAGCCCCTAGGGCTTGGTATGAAAGACTTTCTTCATTTTTAATTTCAAATGGTTTTAAGAAAGGCAAAATTGACACCACATTGTTTACTAAACATGTTAAAAATGATATTCTTATTGTGCAAATTTATGTTGATGACATCATTTTTGGATCTACTAATGAATCTCTTTGTCAAGCTTTTGAATCATGCATGAAGGATGAATTTGAAATGTCAATGATGGGGGAGCTCAACTATTTCCTTGGACTCCAAATCAAGCAAAGGAAGGATGGGATCTTCATCAATCAAGCCAAGTACACAAAGGAACTAATCAAAAGGTTCGGGCTTGAAGGATCAAAAGTAAGCAAAACTCCCATGGCAACAACTACCAAGCTTGACAAGGATGAACAAGGTAAAAGTGTAGACATTAAGCTTTAAAGCTTTATCGTAGCATGATTGGTAGTTTATTGTATTTGACGGCTAGTAGGCCGGATATTATGTTTTCCATTTGTCTTTGTGCACGTTTTCAATCTTGTCCTAAAAAATCTCACATAAGTGCGGTTAAACGCATAATTAGATACCTTAAGGGCACTATTGAAATGGGTTTGTGGTATCCAAAACCGGATTATTTGAAATGAAGAGTTTTTGGATGCCGACTATGCGGGTTGTAGGGTAGATAGGAAGAGCACAAGTGGAACATGTCAATTCCTAGGTAATTGTCTTGTATCTTGGTCTTCCAAAAAGCAAAATTCAGTAGCCCTATCAACCGCCGAGGCGGAGTATGTTGCAGCCGGAGCTTGTTGTGCACAAGTTCTTTGGATGAAACATATTCTCCTCGACTATGATTTACACTTTGATCATTGATTGGTAGTCAAAAGTGCATTTTTATCATCATATTTACCATCACATTTTCATATTTATTCATTTAATTCTGCACATTTATTAATAATTTGTAATTTATTGTGTGCAGGCCTCGAATTATTATTTTAACAATAAATAAAGCCTAATGAAGCCCAAAAGCCCATATTTGAAGCCCAAAAGTCAAAGTGCAAATATCAGATTGTCAAAGTGCAATTATACAAGGGCTAAAGTTGCAATTATTAAAGTTTAGGGAAGGATAGAATTCTACCCAACCCTAAACTCTTGCAGGATGTGCATAAAAGCCAAGATAAGAAGGAAATTCGTGGAAAGAGGATTTGAAGAAATCTGGATTAAGGGTAACTTGATTACCAAGTTATCTCGAAAATCCAGATTAAAAGGCCAGGATCAACCTTCCAGAAGCAGAAGCCCACAGGGACGGACCAGGAGAGGCCACACGCCAAAGCGCGTGGCCAGACGTCACCAGAGTGCCGCAAATCCGCGGCAATTCCTTGGTTTCCGCGGCATAGTTGATGAGATCAAATATCAATTTTCGTGGGCAGTTTCATCCAGGACTCTTCGACATTCTGCCCTATAAATATCACCTGCAGTGCAACGTACAGAGGGTCCAGAGAAGAGCCAAGGGCCAAAGTTAGGGTTTTTAGGTTTTCTTTCCACCTTTGTATATTTTTTATTTTCTTTTTGTAAAAGCTGAGAGGAGATGATGTATTCATGGAGGAAGGGATCTGCTTGTACTGATGGTGACAGTCGGTGTAAGTGTTATTTTTCCACCATTGTTTAATAATCGAATCAAGGCTTGTTTTATTTTATTCTTGTATTATTCTAGTTTCTTTTATTCTTATTTTAATCTTGTATCTACTTTCTTCTATTTGTTCTCTAATGTCTTGCCCACCATGAGATCCAACTGCTTCGAGAATACCTAGCCGAAGAAGGAACCTTGACGGCCCAATGGCGATGAACAGGTCTTCGTAGCTTGTTTTCATTTCGTAGAGTAGATTAAGAAGGCGGACGATCCCATAAGCCGTGCTTGTACACCTTCCAAGAAAAGGGAAATCATCGCAACGGTTCAAACGGCAAGCAGACTAAAGAGATAAGTTTTCTTTCCTTTTCTTTTCTTTTCTTTTCTTTGTAGATTAAATACAACTCATCTCCATATTCTTTTCTACCACCCATTGTAAATACCACCACTTAACTAATAAAAATAAAAGCTTTAGAGTATAACTTGCTTAACGCTTCCATCGCAGTCCCTCCTTGAGGATCACGACCCGCATAGCCCTGCTACCGCGGATTAGAACTGAGACTTGCACATCTATTCTTAAAACTAACATATTATATTTTGTGTGCAGGTGAAATTAAGTCAACAAATTGGCGTCGTTGCCGGGGAGGGACGGTAAGTTTATCTCTAATAAAATTTAATTTTTAACTAATTCTTTATTCTTTTCTGTTTGCAGGTTTGGAGAACAGGAAACAGAAACAGAGCAGCAGCAAGGACATACAGCAACCCAGTGCCTCTGCCCTCGAAGGCAGAGCACGAGGGCCTGCAAATTTGCCGCGAAAACGCGGCCAGAGCCGCGGATCCGCGGCAAGTGCAGTGAACTACTAATTCAGTTTTTTGTAGATTGCTGAAATTTGAGATTACTGCTTACTGCTCTATTCTGTTTTGTTCTGTGATATACCTGTAAATTGCTAATAATTCAACAGTAAATCATTGGTTGTTAAAAATAAAAATTGATTAGACGTTTGCATATTAGGCACGTGTCTTTTCAATTATTTTTTTTATTGTTGAAGAGTGCTGGAGAAGCAAGGTACGTACGCATTGCATGTAGAATAGGAATCATCTCTTGGTTGATTATCTACTTTGAGTGAATTCTATCTATTTATCTTGTACACTTGCACTAATTCATCTTAAGGGCATAACCTATAAATAAGATAAGGTGGGGATTTCATCACCCTTCCTTAGCCCAAAAATCATATCCCAAGCACTCACTAACCCAAGCCTAACTTAAAAATTAGTAGACGTTGGCCCTAGGGACATCTCGGACTCAATAGGAGATTATCCTAAGGGGGAACGGTGTTGGAAGTTGACTCCTGCCAAATCAGTATCTAGGAAGGGGATTGAGGGCCGAAAGCCCGAAGTGTGGTGGTTATTTAATTAAGGAACGTCTTTGACGGAAAACCTCCCACCACTCTTGCCCCGACCTGGCTGATTAACTTGTGGTCAAAGTCTACACCCTACCTCCCGTGGACAGTCTAACCAGTTAGGAGTCGTCTAGGTCTAGGTCTACCCTAACTTAGGTTAGAATTTTTCTTTTTTTTTGTTTGTTTATTTGTTTGTGTTGTTTGTGTTGGTGTGATATGGCATACAATAATAATTCCAATTTTAATCCATATTACACCCCTAACTATTATTCGGATATTACCAACCCGGCATACCCTAATTTTGACCAATCTAGTGTGCCGGAATGGTCTTATCCGAATGACTATAACCCACACCCTCCATCTTATGACTATAATTTTCATAATAATTTCAACTCGTCACAGAGTTCATGGGGTTTCGAGTCCCCGAGTCTAATTCTCAACCAAATTGTCCTCCATATCCATCTAGTCCACATTCTTTCAATGATTCATACTTAGATCCACCAATTCAGAATAGACTACCATCTATTGGGGAAATGATAAGTATGCATAAGTCCAAGCAACAATCACCATCAATCTTAGATAGGATGATGCGTAAGTCCACCGACTCACAACTTCATCACGATGACACTTCATCTTTTCAAGTCCAATCACAGCAAGATGCACCTATCGACTACGAAGGGATGCTAGCTGCCATGACTGAGGCTAGATTAGCCCGTGATCGTGACATAGACCTGATGGTTGAATCTTTACGTTCTCACCGTTCGGCCACTTCTGCTTTCATTGACCACTCGATTAGAGCCGACGAACCAAGTTGCTTTGGACAACAAGATTCTAATTCAGTACCATCTTGTGAACTTGCCGAAACTTTAAATTCTGATAATTTGGCAAGTTTTTCCTTTCCCGAATTAGAACTTGAACATGACCTAGATTCTCACAATCTCTTTACTTCTGAAACTGATTGTACAATTCTGACGGAAGATGTTGACCTTAGTTTTGAAGAATTGTATGGCGATGAGCTAGAATTCCTTAATATTGGAAGTAAAGAGATATCACCCATATTAGGTCACATTCCATTGTGGGAAGAAGATTGTGGACTTGAGTTTCAATTTCTTGACTTGGACCCAATTCTTGAACCTAGCCCGACTCCTGAGCCCTTACTTGATTTGAGCTTCTTCCTTGAGTCGGTATTCGTTCCCGCACCTATAATGTCCAAGTCAATAATTCCATCCTTTCATACTCCATTTTGGGACAAGGAGGTTGACACAATTGACTCTGAAATTTATTATGAAATTTGGAAATTTGATGGGGTGGAAATTTTAAAAAATAATTGTATATACATTTTAGTGGGTTATGTAAGAAAAATTTCTGGTGGGTTCTACCAACCATTTTGTTATCTTGATTGGGCCGCATTTCGTGGACCAATTAGACCACCTCCGGAACCACCACCCTAAGGTAACTTCCGCCTTCCCTTGTTCTGTTTCATGCATATATGCATACATTCATACATTGAGGACAATGCATGAGATAAGTGTGGGGGTGGGCTTTACTAACATACTAACATAGGTAGAAACTAACACCATTGCTAATTTTAAAAAAAAAAATATTATAAAAAGGAAGTATTTTGACTTATTTTTTGAAAGAAATCTAAGTTAGTTTTAAGGATTAGGAAAATCATGATTAGGATTTCTAAAAACTTGGTCAAAATAAATAAATTGTTTAAATTTTAGGTATAGGAGAGAAATTGAATAATTAATTAGTCTTAATTTTTACCTTAATGAAATGTGCATACCTAATGCATATCTAGGATTCTAAGACAAAGACCCTTGTGCCTCATATAAAAAAAAATTATTATTATAAAAAAAAAAATCACCAATTAAGCTGGATACATGTGCCTCAAGAAGCATAAGTATTCACGCCTAAAGGTGAGTATAAAAAAAATATAAAATAATAAAACCTTAGTTTCGTGGCCTAGTTCACTCGAATTTGAGTCCGCGGGGTGTTTTCTCACCTGGTGCCCTAAAGCCGACCGGTTTGGGAGTCACCGACTTTAAGTTCGCTACATGGGTGGATTAGAAAGCCTAAGGAAACTAAGAAAAATTACTTATATGTATTAACACATCTAATAATCAATTAGTTAGGTATTAGGGCCTCAAGAAGCCTTGATACTTACACGAAAGAATGTTAGATGAGTTATACATATAAAAAAAAATAAATATATATATATGTATTAATAAATAATAAAGAGGCATGAGAGTCCAAGTTAAAGAATTCCTAGTAAAAACATAAGGATGCATATGATTTTTGGTAACGAAAAAGACTATATTAGAAATTCAATTTTAATTCTTACCTAAAATGAAAAACAATTAACTTTATAAAGACTAAGTTTGAAGAATGAATAAAAATGAGGATCCTAAAACTTATAGACTACTTAGTCTCTTCAAATATAATTCAAATATTTTTCTTTTTATGGATTTTGTGGTGCAATCCGCTGAAAACCCTCACGAGACAACACTCGTCCTCTAGGGTAACCTAGAGGTTTAACGGCTTGTTGCACGTGCTAAGTGCAATCGTGATTCCTACAAAAGTGAGTTAGGGTAGATTAATTTTTCTTTTTCTTTGTTTTTACTCGAGGACGAGCAAAAAGATAAGTGTGGGGGTGTGATTGGTAGTCAAAAGTGCATTTTTATCATCATATTTACCATCACATTTTCATATTTATTCATTTAATTCTGCACATTTATTAATAATTTGTAATTTATTGTGTGCAGGCCTCGAATTATTATTTTAACAATAAATAAAGCCTAATGAAGCCCAAAAGCCCATATTTGAAGCCCAAAAGTCAAAGTGCAAATATCAGATTGTCAAAGTGCAATTATACAAGGGCTAAAGTTGCAATTATTACAGTTTAGGGAAGGATAGAATTCTACCCAACCCTAAACTCTTGCAGGATGTGCATAAAAGCCAAGATAAGAAGAAAATTCGTGGAAAGAGGATTTGAAGAAATCTGGATTAAGGGTAACTTGATTACCAAGTTATCTCGAAAATCCAGATTAAAAGGCCAGGATCAAGCTTCCAGAAGCAGAAGCCCACAGGGACGGACCAGGAGAGGCCACACGCCAAAGCGCGTGGCCAGACGTCACCAGAGTGCCGCAAATCCGCGGCAATTCCTTGGTTTCCGCGGCATAGTTGATGAGATCAAATACCAATTTTCGTGGGCAGTTTCATCCAGGACTCTTCGACATTCTGCCCTATAAATATAACCTGCAGTGCAACGTACAGAGGGTCCAGAGAAGAGCCAAGGGCCAAAGTTAGGGTTTTTAGGTTTTCTTTCCACCTTTGTATATTTTTTATTTTCTTTTTGTAAAAGCTGAGAGGAGATGATGTATTCATGGAGGAAGGGATCTGCTTGTACTGATGGTGACAGTCGGTGTAAGTGTTATTTTTCCACCATTGTTTAATAATCGAATTAAGGCTTGTTTTATTTTATTCTTGTATTATTCTAGTTTCTTTTATTCTTATTTTAATCTTGTATCTACTTTCTTCTATTTGTTCTCTAATGTCTTGCCCACCATGAGATCCAACTGCTTCGAGAATACCTAGCCGAAGAAGGAACCTTGACGGCCCAATGGCGATGAACAGGTCTTCGTAGCTTGTTTTTCATTTCGTAGAGTAGATTAAGAAGGCGGACGATCCCATAAGCCGTGCTTGTACACCTTCCAAGAAAAGGGAAATCATCGCAACGGTTCAAACAGCAAGCAGACTAAAGAGATAAGTTTTCTTTCCTTTTCTTTTCTTTTCTTTTCTTTGTAGATTAAATACAACTCATCTCCATATTCTTTTCTACCACCCATTGTAAATACCACCATTTAACTAATAAAAATAAAAGCTTTAGAGTATAACTTGCTTAACGCTTCCATCGCAGTCCCTCCTTGAGGATCACGACCCGCATAGCCCTGCTACCGCGGATTAGAACTGAGACTTGCACTTCTATTCTTAAACTAACATATTATATTTTGTGTGCAGGAAAAATCAGTCAACAATCATGTTAAAATATTTTGTGATAATACTAGTACTATTCACATGACAAAGAATGCAAATCAACATAGTAAAACCAAACACATTGACATTAGGTATCACTTTCTTAGAGATCATTATGAGAAAGGTGATATTGACATTGATTATGTTTCTACCGATTTTCAACATGCCGATATTTTTACTAAACCTCTAGATTATGCTAGATTTTCATTTATTTGTGGTGAGTTGAATGTTTGCATTATGGATTCTTAAAGATAAAATTCTTTTTAATATTTTGTTTTGTTTCACCCTTTTTGATGTATGACAAAAAGGGGGAGAAAGAGTATGAGTTTGTTTGTTGTTTATTCTAGTTTTCAAGTTGACTTGTTGTTTATGATAGTTTTCAATCAAGTTTGTTTGTTGTTTATGATAGTTTGCAACACTATTGTGTTTTCAATGCTTCATGTATCTTACTCATTGTCATTATTTATACATAGCATTATTTGAGGGGGAGCTTTCCAAAGCTCTTCTTCCATTTTTGTTTAAATAACCTATATGTTTTGTCATCATCAAAAAGGGGAGATTGTTGGCCCAAGGTTACCATCACCCGTGTTTAGTGTGTTTTTGATGATTACAAAACATATTAGTTATTTGTACTAATATTGTTTGTTGTTTAAGTGTGTTTCAGGGTTCTAACTCAATTAGAAGGTTCATACCCTAAAAGAAAGTGTTATGGACTCAAGTCAACTCAAATTGGGCTCAAGAATCAAGCTTTGAAGATCATATGGTGAAAAGCCCTCTTGAAGCACTTGTAGTACTTAGAAGCAATGTAAGAATTAGATTGTTAAAGTTTGAGTTTTTGATATTGGCTCTAGGATACACACACACGTTTCTTTGTATTCAAGTTTTCATGGTCAAAATTTATGTTTCATGCCTTAGTATATATATACATGACCCTAAATTTTACAAATATAGATATCATGTTTAGATCATGTATGTATACCCTTTCCAGCATGTTACTTAGCTTTCCCTACTTCAAAATAATTTTTACAAAATTTTCCAGTTCAAAAACCTGCTGTTTTTCTTATTTCAGGCTATCCGGCCGACCGGCCCGGTCGACCGGCGCCAGTGCCAAGACGTGCACGTTTGTGCACGTCTGTCGGCCGACCGCCCGGTCGACCGACTGACAGCAGTTGCTCTCGAGTTTTCTTGGTCAACCGCCCCGGTCGACCGCCCGAAGAAAACTGTGTTTTCTTCTAAGAGGACGGTCGACCGGACCGGTCGACCGGACCGGTCGACCGGAGCCAACGGCTCTTTGCCAGCTGAGCTGGCGGTCGACCGGACCGGTCGACCGCCAAGCCTGCTGAGCCCCAACGGCTCTTTCCTCTTTTGTGCAATTCTGAAATCTGTTTTTCAGATTGCTTTTTGACAGACTTTTTCAGGGTTTTTCAGTTTGTTTTCAGAGCAAATAAGGTCTAAATAAATTATTTTAAACCCATTTCTCTCCCTATAAATAGAGGAGAAGTCTCTCTTACAAAGAACCAAGAAAAATCCTCAAGTTTTCATTGTTTTCAAAAGAGAAGAAATTTGTTTAAGGCTTTCACTTCCAATTCTTTTTGAGTTTATTTTTCAGTTGTGTTTGATTGCTAATATCACTCTACAACTGAAATTTTCTCAGTACACTTCATAGAGCCAAAAATCCCTAACTCATTCTATAGTGAAGTTGTAAAAGAGTGAGAGTGTTGTAAAAGAGTTTGGTGATCTAGTTGTGATCACTTTGGTTACTTGTTCCTCATCTTGTTCTTGTGGAGACACCTCTTCGGTAGAGGCTATTGTACTTGGTGGAGCTCGGTGCTCGGTCTTCGGTAGACCATTATAATCGTCCTCGGTGGATAGTGGAAACCTTTCACGGAGGTGAAGGCGGGGAGTAGAGCGGTGGCTCGAATCTCGAAACAAATTACTTGTGTTTGCGATTGCTTTGTGTCCATTCTAGTTTTAATTTCTCTTGCACTATTGCTTTTAATTACTTGCTTGTGATCTTGTCTCTTACCTTGTGCTATTATTTCAAGCTTGTGATATATTGTGTGCATCTCACTATTCATTCATCATACTTTGCCTTGATCGATCATATCTCATACAACAAGGTTGCATTGCGCACCTCTAACCCATTCAAGGGGAATTGGGAGGAAGGAGTTCAGAACCTCTCACGGGGTATTCGGCTCTTAGTCTTATTTTGAGAGATCGTTGCATCATTCATTCATCTTAGTTTTTAAAAAAAGATTGTTAGATTAGCAATTACACCTATTCACCCCCCCTCTAGGTGTTTTTCAATTGGTATCAGAGCTTGGACTCTAGGATTCGGCTTAACAACCTTAGAGAGATCCTAATTTTGCTAATCACTTCATTCATTTTTCATACACTCTCACTTAGTAAAAACGGCCAATGGAATTAAAACCCCTCCTAAGTTTGATGGACTTAACTTTCCCATATGGAAGGTTAAGATGACCGTTTTCTTGCAATTTCTAGGAAGCCGAGTTGCAAAGGCCGTGACCAAACCCTTTAGTACACCCCCTGGTGATGAATCTACTTTGTCCGAAATTGAGACCAAAGAGTTTGATGCCAATGCTAGGGCTCATTATGCACTCCTTCAAGACCTTAATGATGATGATATAGCTAGAGTTATTCATTGCAAGTCCGCATATAAAATTTGGACACATTTGCTAGTTACACATGAGGGGACCTCACAAGTGAAGAGGGCTAAGATAGACCTTCTTCGGTCCCAATATGAGAACTTTAGCATGCAAGAACATGAAACCATAGATGATATGGTTACAAAATTTACAAAGATCACTAATGGACTTTCTTCTCTAGGTGATGCTATTGACAATGATCAAAAGGTGAGAAAGATCATCCGGGCTCTTCCTCTTTCATGGGAAGTAAAGGCAACAACCTTGAAGGAACTCAATGACAAGGAGGAGATGGAGCTAATTGGTCTCATTGGGAACCTCAAAACCCATGAGATGGAAAGAAAAGCAAGGGAGGACATGGCTCCTTCCAAGAAGAAAACCATAGCCTTCAAATGTCAATCATCACACTCCGATGAAGATGATGAAGAAGAAGATGACGAAGAGCTCTCACTTCTAGTCAAGAATGTTCGGAGGATGTATAACAAGCCAAGTTCCAAGGTAGAAAGAGATGGCAAGGAGGCAAAGAAAAAAGGAAGATTATTTGCTTCAATTGTCAAAGGCCGGGACACATTGTAGCGGAGTGTCCGGATAAAGTGAAGCCCTCCACATCCAAGAAGCCCTACAAGAAGAAAGCAATGAAGGCAACATGGGATTCCGAGAGTGAATCCGAAGAGGAGATCGACACCGCCAACATGTGCTTCATGGCTAATGAAAGCACAAGCAAGGTAACTCCTTCCACTCCTTTTGATGATGAACTTTCCATGGATGAATTAGGAGAAGCATTTATAGAACTTTCACATAACTATGACTCTCTTAAGAAAAAGTATCTAAAAATGAAAAAGGAAAATGAATCTCTTATTCATCAAGTCTTTACTATTTCTAAAGAAAAAGATGAATTACTTTCCACTCTTGTTTCCACCCAAAAATTTTTGACAAGTATAAGATTTCTTGTAAAGGCAAGTCCCCACAAGTTGACTCAAATGAGATTACCATGCTTAAGGAAAGAATAGACTCATTAGGAATTATTTTGAAAAATTGTGAGTTTAATAAAAAGAAGATAGAGGCTATGTTTCCTAAGAAACAAGCCCCTGAGAAAAATGTTTACCATGCTCATGCTCATGTTCATACCACACAACCTTTACATCGTGGCAAACCCCCAAAACATGCTCACACTCCACACACGCATCATGCATTCATGTATGGTAGAGTGTTCTCATGTTCACATTGTGGGCGAAAAGGGCACTTAGCCAATTTTTGCTATGATAGGCTAAATGCATCACATCATAATGTTGGGGTTCGAAACACTAACTTTCAAGGACCCAAGAAAATTTGGGTACCAAAGTCAACGAATTTGTTAAATGATGCAGGTACCTTCCAAGGCCCAACGACGTAGAGGATTGTGGTATCTTGATAGTGGTTGCTCAAGGCACATGACTTGGGACATCAACAATTTTCCAACCCTATCCAGATACCATGAAGGTGGCACCGTCACCTTCGGAGATGACGCCAAGGGTAAAATCATCGTTATTGGTAATGTAAAACTTGGCACATCCCCTTTAATTGAAAATGTAGTTTTAGTTGACGGCCTCAAGCATAACCTCTTGAGTGTTAGTCAACTTTGTGATAAAGGTTTTGATGTAGTTTTTGATAATGTAGTTTGTAAAGTAATTGATAGAACTTCCAATGCTTGTGTGTTTTCCGGTTTTCGTGAAAGTAATGTTTATATGATAGATATGTTAAATATGTCTTGTAATATTACTTGTTTAAAAGCCCTCGATGATGACTCTTGGTTGTGGCATAGAAGATTAGGCCACATTTCATTTGACCATATATCAAGGCTTAACACAAAGGAAATGGTGAAAGGTATTCCTTGTTTGAATTTTGAAAAGGACCGAGTTTGTAACGCATGTCAATTTGGGAAACAAACTAAGTCTTCTTTCAAGTCAATTAAGGATATCATGACATCACGTCCTTTGGAGTTAATCCATATTGATCTTTTTGGTCCTACTAAAACCAAAAGTCTAAGTGGGAGTAGATTTGCATTTGTTTTGGTTGATGACTATTCACGTTTTACTTGGGTTTTCTTTCTTGAACATAAAAGCCAAGCCTTTTCACATTTTCAAGCTTTTAAGAAAAGAGTTGAAAAGGAAAAAGAAACTTCAACAGTAAGAATAAGAAGTGATAGAGGAGGTGAGTTCATTAACCTTCCCTTTACCACTTTTTGTGAAGAACATGGAATTAAGCATGAACTTTCTTGTCCTAGAACTCCACAACAAAATGGAGTAGTTGAAAGGAAAAATAGAACATTACAAGAGATGGCTAGGACAATGCTTAGTGAATATGGTTTACCACATTATTTGTGGGCCGAGGCCGTTCATACATCATGCTATATATCAAATCGTGTTTTCTTGTGTAAAAATACATCTAAAACTTCTTTTAAAATGTACTTTTCTAGAAAACCAAATGTTCCTTATTTCAAGGTTTTTGGATGCAAATGTTTTGTTTTAAATACAAAAGATAATTTAGGAAAATTTGATGCTAGATCTTATGAGGCTATTTTTGTTGGTTATTCTAACACTAGTAAGGCTTATAGAGTTTTCAATAGATCATCTTTGACTATTGAGGAATCTATACATGTTAAGTTTGAGGAATCTAACTTATTTGTTAAGAATGTTGTAGAATTAGATGCATTGCATGAAGACTTGGAGAAAGTGACCTTGGAGGATACACCTACTATGGGAGACAAGCCAAAGGATGATGAAGGAAGTGAAGCTAAAGTAGAAGAGGCTCAAGGAAATGAAAATCAATCAAATGAAGTGGAGCCTACTCAACAACTTCCAAAGGATTGGAGATACAATCCTCATCATCCCAAGGACCTCGTCATAGGTGAAGTATCAAAAGGGGTAACCACTCGCTCTAAACTTCACGATTATTGTGGTCATTATGCATTTATTTCTCATGTAGAACCCAAAAATGTCCTCGAAGCCGAGGCCGATTCATATTGGTTGCTAGCCATGCAAGAGGAGCTCAATCAATTTGAGCGCAACCAAGTTTGGCACCTTGTTCCTAGGCCCCACGATAGACCAACAATTGGTACTAAGTGGATCTTTAAGAATAAGTTGGATGAATCGGGTAATGTAGTTAGAAACAAAGCTAGGTTAGTGGCCCAAGGTTACACTCAAATCGAAGGAATCGATTTTGAAGAAACCTTTGCACCCGTAGCACGGCTTGAAGCCATACGGATGACACTAGCATTTGCCTCATATAAAGATTTTAAATTATTTCAAATGGATGTTAAAAGTGCTTTTCTAAATGGTTTTATTGAAGAGGAAGTGTATGTTGAACAACCCCCCGGGTTTGTTGATCCTACACATTCGGATTTTGTATTTAAATTAGATAAAGCTCTTTATGGTTTAAAACAAGCCCCTAGGGCTTGGTATGAAAGACTTTCTTCATTTTTAATTTCAAATGGTTTTAAGAAAGGCAAAATTGACACCACATTGTTTACTAAACATGTTAAAAATGATATTCTTATTGTGCAAATTTATGTTGATGACATCATTTTTGGATCTACTAATGAATCTCTTTGTCAAGCTTTTGAATCATGCATGAAGGATGAATTTGAAATGTCTATGATGGGGGAGCTCAACTATTTCCTTGGACTCCAAATCAAGCAAAGGAAGGATGGGATCTTCATCAATCAAGCCAAGTACACAAAGGAACTAATCAAAAGGTTCGGGCTTGAAGGATCAAAAGTAAGCAAAACTCCCATGGCAACAACTACCAAGCTTGACAAGGATGAACAAGGTAAAAGTGTAGACATTAAGCTTTAAAGCTTTATCGTAGCATGATTGGTAGTTTATTGTATTTGACGGCTAGTAGGCCGGATATTATGTTTTCCATTTGTCTTTGTGCACGTTTTCAATCTTGTCCTAAAAAATCTCACATAAGTGCGGTTAAACGCATAATTAGATACCTTAAGGGCACTATTGAAATGGGTTTGTGGTATCCAAAACCGGATTATTTGAAATGAAGAGTTTTTGGATGCCGACTATGCGGGTTGTAGGGTAGATAGGAAGAGCACAAGTGGAACATGTCAATTCCTAGGTAATTGTCTTGTATCTTGGTCTTCCAAAAGCAAAATTCAGTAGCCCTATCAACCGCCGAGGCGGAGTATGTTGCAGCTGGAGCTTGTTGTGCACAAGTTCTTTGGATGAAACATACTCTCCTCGACTATGATTTACACTTTGATCATGTTAAAATATTTTGTGATAATACTAGTACTATTCACATGACAAAGAATGCAAATCAACATAGTAAAACCAAACACATTGACATTAGGTATCACTTTCTTAGAGATCATTATGAGAAAGGTGATATTGACATTGATTATGTTTCTACCGATTTTCAACATGCCGATATTTTACTAAATCTCTAGATTATGCTAGATTTTCATTTATTTGTGGTGAGCTGAATGTTTGCATTATGGATTCTTAAAGATAAAATTCTTTTTAATATTTTGTTTTGTTTCACCCTTTTTGATGTATGACAAAAAGGGGGAGAAAGAGTATGAGTTTGTTTGTTGTTTATTCTAGTTTTCAAGTTGACTTGTTGTTTATGATAGTTTTCAATCAAGTTTGTTTGTTGTTTATGATAGTTTGCAACACTATTGTGTTTTCAATGCTTCATGTATCTTACTCATTGTCATTATTTATACATAGCATTATTTGAGGGGGAGCTTTCCAAAGCTCTTCTTCCATTTTTGTTTAAATAACCTATATGTTTTGTCATCATCAAAAAGGGGGAGATTGTTGGCCCAAGGTTACCATCACCCGTGTTTAGTGTGTTTTTGATGATTACAAAACATATTAGTTATTTGTACTAATATTGTTTGTTGTTTAAGTGTGTTTCAGGGTTCTAACTCAATTAGAAGGTTCATACCCTAAAAGAAAGTGTTATGGACTCAAGTCAACTCAAATTGGGCTCAAGAATCAAGCTTTGAAGATCATATGGTGAAAAGCCCTCTTGAAGCACTTGTAGTACTTAGAAGCAATGTAAGAATTAGATTGTTAAAGTTTGAGTTTTTGATATTGGCTCTAGGATACACACACACGTTTCTTTGTATTCAAGTTTTCATGGTCAAAATTTATGTTTCATGCCTTAGTATATATATACATGACCCTAAATTTTACAAATATAGATATCATGTTTAGATCATGTATGTATACCCTTTCCAGCATGTTACTTAGCTTTCCCTACTTCAAAATAATTTTTACAAAATTTTCCAGTTCAAAAACCTGCTGTTTTTCTTATTTCAGGCTGTCCGGCCGACCGGCCCGGTCGACCGGCGCCAGTGCCAGGACGTGCACGTTTGTGCACGTCTGTGGGCCGACCGCCCCGGTCGACCGACTGACAGCAGTTGCTCTCGAGTTTTCTTGGTCGACCGCCCCGGTCGACCGCCCGAAGAAAACTGTGTTTTCTTCTAAGAGGACGGTCGACCGGACCAGTCGACCGGAGCCAACGGCTCTTTGCCAGCTGAGCTGGCGGTCGACCGGACCGGTCGACCGCCAAGCCTGCTGAGCCCCAACGGCTCTTTCCTCTTTTGTGCAATTCTGAAATCTGTTTTTCAGATTGCTTTTTGGCAGACTTTTTCAGGGTTTTCTAGTTTGTTTTCAGAGCAAATAAGGTCTAAATAAATTATTTTAAACCCATTTCTCTCCCTATAAATAGAGGAGAAGTCTCTCTTACAAAGAACCAAGAAAAATCCTCAAGTTTTCATTGTTTTCAAAAGAGAAGAAAAATTTGTTTAAGGCTTTCACTTCCAATTCTTTTTGAGCTTATTTTTCAGTTGTGTTTGATTGCTAATATCACTCTACAACTGAAGTTTTCTCACTACACTTCATAGAGCCAAAAATCCCTAACTCATTCTATAGTGAAGTTGTAAAAGAGTGAGAGTGTTGTAAAAGAGTTTGGTGATCTAGTTGTGATCACTTTGGTTACTTGTTCCTCATCTTGTTCTTGTGGAGACACCTCTTCGGTAGAGGCTATTGTACTTGGTGGAGCTCGGTGCTCGGGTCTTCGGTAGACCATTGTAATCGTCCTCGGTGGATAGTGGAAACCCTTCACGGAGGTGAAGGCGGGGAGTAGAGCGGTGGCTCGAACCTCGAAACAAATTACTTGTGTTTGCGATTGCTTTGTGTCTATTCTTGTTTTAATTTCTCTTGCACTATTGCTTTTAATTACTTGCTTGTGATCTTGTCTCTTACCTTGTGCTATTATTTCAAGCTTGTGATATATTGTGTGCATCTCACTATTCATTCATCATACTTTGCCTTGATCGATCATATCTCATACAACAAGGTTGCATTGCGCACCTCTAACCCATTCAAGGGGAATTGGGAGGAAGGAGTTCAGAACCTCTCACGAGGTATTCGGCTCTTAGTCTTGTTTTGAGAGATCGTTGCATCATTCATTCATCTTAGTTTTTAAAAAAAGATTGTTGATTAGAATTTACACCTATTCACCCCCCCTCTAGGTGTTTTTCAATATGCTTTACTTCAAACTTTCTAAAGTCAATCTTAAGTTTTGCCTATGATCAAGTTGAGGCACTAAGGATTTCAATAGAAGAATAAACGGTTGAGTAGTGAGATAGTGAGCCTAGATTTTCTTCTTCATTAAAAAGTTAACAACAAATCACTTTCTAATCTTTATACAAAATTCACCTTTTCCAAAGCCTTCTTCAAAGTTCAATTTCTCTTTTAATCATCTCCTTCTTTCCATTCTCTTTTCAATCAAAAAATGAGCACAAATTCTTTGTTATTAAACGAAACACCGAAAAGCTTTCATCGCATTCCTCCTCGTGGACACGACCCGTTAGCCACAAGCTACACGGTAATTTCTTAACTCTTTGATTGTTCTTTGATTTTTACAATCAGGGCTCTTTACACATCACTAAGATGTGTTCATCAGGAAAATTTTGGTTGATCGGAATTATCTCCACTGGTGCATTAGGAATTCTAGAAAGGTGATCAGCTACCACATTTATGACTCCCTTTTTGTCCTTTATCTCTAGATCGAATTCTTGCAAAAGAAGTATCAAATGAATAAGCCTAGCCTTAGCGTCCTTCTTTTGCATCAAATATATGAGGGCGGAATGGTCGGTAAAAATCGTTGTTTTATACCCAAGTAGGTATTGGGGGAATTTCTCCAACGCAAACATAACTGCTAAAAAGTCCTTTTCAGTTGTTGTGTAATTGAGTTGAGCCTCATTAAGCGTTCTACTTGTATAATAAATCACGTGTTGCCTATTATCAATACATTGTCCCAGGACGACACCTATGGCATAATCAAAGGCGTGACACATGACTTCAAAGGGTCTAGTCCAATCAGATGCTGATATTATCGGTGCAGAGACAAGTTCTTGTGTTAGCTCTTCCCAAGCTTGTAGACATCCATCATCAAAATGAAAAGGCACATCTTTTTCTAAAAGATTAGTTAAAGGTCTAGAAATTTTGCTAAACTCTTTAATAAATCTTTTGTAAAAATCAACGTGCCCCAGGAAAGATCTAATGTCTTTTAAGCATTTAGGTTCAGTAAGTTTTGCTATCATCTCCACTTTGGATTTGTCAACCTTAATTCCTCTACTTGAAATCTCATGCCCAAGGACAATTTCGTGTTTGACCATGAAATGATACTTTTCCCAGTTAAGTGTCAAGTTCTTTTTCATGCATCTTTGTAAGACCAACTTGAGATGATGCAGGCATTGGTCAAAAGAATTGCCATATATCGAAAAATCATCCATAAAAATCTCCAGAAATGATGCAGGATTGTTGCATAACACAAATGGCATTCATCGGTATGCAAACGTTCCCAATGGACAGGTGAAAGTTGTCTTTTCTTTGTCCTTGGGAGCAATTAAGATTTGATTGAATCCAGAATATTCATCCAGGAAACAATAATATCCGTGTCCTGCCTATCTCTCGAGCATCTTATCTATAAAAGGAAAGGGAAATAGTCTTTAAACGTGGCAGCGTTCAATTTGTGATAATCAATACAAACTCGTATCTTCGTTAGAAGACGAGTCTGTACTAATTCTTTTTTGTCATTCTCTACCACAGTAAAGCCTGCTTTCTTAGGCATAACATGGACTGGACTAACCCACTGGCAATCAGATATGGGATAAATTATCCCATTTTCTAGCAATTTCAGGATTTTAGTACGGACAACCACTTGCATAATGGGGTTCAGTCGACGTTGTGGATCACGTTTTGGTTTGGCCTCTTCTATCAGGTGAAACCTATGTTGTATAATGGATGGACTGATCCCCTTAATATCGGCCATGCTTCAACCAATGGCCTCTCTGTTTTTCCTTAATATAGTAAGAAGATCCTCTTCTTGTTGTTCAGTTAGATGAGAAGCTATGACTACAGGGAAAGCTTCCTTTTCACCCAAGTACTGGTACTTGAGATGACTAGGAAGAACTTTCAGTTCGGAAGAAGGGGTATGATCTATCATGGGTTGTTCTTCTTGTAGGGAAATGATTAGGGTCACATTTGTTGCCCACTCAACTGTTGATTTAATAATCTGGTCAAGATTGAAGTCATCTGACTCCAATCAAATTTATGTCCGACTCGTATTCTTACTCCTCTTCATGTTCACTTATGAGTCTTTCAATCATGTTCTCCTCAAATGATTGGTCGTCCAAGTCCCGAGGTTATTTTCCCATGTGAAAAATATTCACCTCCTTTTTCCTATCACCAAAAGTCAAACACATAGGCCCATTCCTACAGTTTATGATCGCATTTACAGTTGCAAGAAAAAGGTTGTCCTAGAATTACCGGGGTTTGAGCTTTCAAGTTTTGCGTAGGTTGTGTCTCCAGAATGATGAAATCTACGGGGTAGATGAACTTTCCGACCCGTATAAGGACATCTGTAATTTTCCCTTGGAGATTTTTATAGAACGATCAGCTAATTGTATAGTAACTCAGGTTGGACAGAGGTTACCGAGCCAAATTTGCTGCTACACGAAAAAGGGAGGAAGTTGATACTTGCTCCTAGATCAAGCAATGACTAGTTTATTATGGTCTGACCTATGATGAATGAAATGGTTGACTCCCGGGGTATTTGTATTTTACAGGGCTTGGCCCGATTAATAACTCACTGATGTTAGATGCGAGGAAGACCTTTTTGGGAACATTTATTTTCCTTTGCTTGGTGTATATGTATTTTAGAAATTTGGCATATGATGGAACTTGTTGAATGGCATCAAGAATGGGCATATTTATCTGGACTTTATTAAACATTTCTCTAATATTTTCCATTTGAGCATTGGTCTTTATGGTTGCTAGCCTAATAAGAAATGGCACAATAGGCTTGTGAGTTTTCTCAATTGTTTTGTCCTTTTCATTAGACTTAGAAGTGGATGGTTGTGAACTTGAAGATGAAGTGGATCATTCAGAACTTGTGGTGTAGTCACAAGAGGATTAGACACTGAATTTTTGGAAACTAAGAGATTAGAATCCTTATTATCAACTTGTTTTCCTGCTCTTAGGATATGAATAGTGCTGCATTATTTTGGAATTGTGCCCTCAGCTTCATTAATAGGAAAGGGGTTCTTTGAATTAGGCAATGGCTGACTAGGCAATGTTCCTTTTTGTCTTTCATTAAGCTAATTAGCCAACTGACCTATTTGATCCTCTAGCCTATTAATAGCTTGATTATGATTGTTCATCATTAAGGCTTAGTTTTTGGACAAGTTTTCTATCATTTTTTCCAAATCTGTCATTTTCCTGTCTTGATGATTTTGTTGTTGATGTTGGTAAGCGGGCTTTAAATTGTGTTGGTAAGTCAACTGAAATTTTGGTTGATTTTGATGGAAATTGGGTTGATGAGTTTGAGCAGTGTAATGATATGAAAACTGTTATCTTGGCTGCTCAGGACCAGACTGACTCCAAGAAAAATTGGGATGATTCCTCCATCCCGGGTTATACATCTTGGAGTAAGAATTATAATTGGGTCTAGTTTAGGTTGCATTCATACTATCAGGGAACATTTGTTGAGCCTAGTAAACTAGACACTCCTCGAATGAGTGGGTCAAGACATGGCAATAGGTGTAGCTCGGACTTGTCATTTGTGTTGGGTTGACCTGGTTTACTGAGTTGGCTCCCTACCCTCAAGTAGCTCTAATCTTCTCATCAATTGTTTGATTTTAGACTCCGTAATTATAGAGAACTCAATGGAGTGCATGCCAGTTTTAGAAGTTGTAGGGTTAGCCTTTTCAGGGCAAGACTCCCATTGAATGGTTTTCTTAACTAAGGCTTCATATAAGTCCCAACCCTGATCTTCATCTTTCTTTAAAATTCTCCTTGACACATAGTCTCAAGGAGCGTCTTAATCTGATAATCTAATCCGTCATAGAGAATCTGGCACTGTCGCCACTTCTCTATTCTGTGTTGAGGACACTAGGCTAACAAATCCTTAAACCTTTTGAAATATTTTCAGAACGGTTCCTTGGTTTCTTATCTATACTGCATAATGTTCTTCCTGATGAGGGCAGTCTTATAGATGGGGTAGAATTTCTTAAAAAATACCTTAACAAAGTCATCCTATGATGAAATAGAACTAACAGGCAAGTTATATAGGCACTTCTTGGCCATGTCCTTAAGTGCAAAGGGTTTAAATCTCAGTCTAACAACATCTTTCCCAGTTGGGGAATTCTTATCATCTACCATACTTCTTTAAACTCCCAAATGAAGAAGTACGCATCCTCAGATTCTAAGTCATAGAACCTAGGAAGGGTGTTTATGAATTGGGGCTTGAGCTCAAAGTTGTTTCCATTAGCTTCGGGTAATATAATACAGGAGGGAAGTGAAGTACGAATCGGGTAAAACTTGTCCTGGAGTGAAACATGATTGGATCTATCTCAGGAGGTGCTGTGTGTGCGCAAATGGAGTGTTCCTATCGAGTCTTGATGTAACTGGATCCCTGGACAACACTTGCATGCACAAAACAAACAACATTCACCCAACAAATAAATGAAAAAAGAAAAATAACAAACAATAACAAAGAAAAAATAATCACCAAGCGATTCTCTGGGGAAGGTTGTTGCCTGAATCAGACCACCAGCTAATCAGCCAGGTAGGGGAAAAATACTGTGGGAGGTATCCGTACATAAGCAACGGCCTTAATTACGCCAGACCACGACATCTTCTAGGCTTAACCTCTTAGTCCCCAACCTTAGACACTGATTTGACTGAAGTATGTTTCAAAACAAGTTCCAACCACAGTAAATCTTCTATTGAGTTAGGATGCCCTAGGGGCCAACGTCTATCAATTTTTAGATTAAGTTTGGGATTGTGAGTGCTTGGAATGTTATTTTTCGTCTAAGGAAGGGTAATGAAATCCCCACCTTATCTTGTTTATTTGGGTGATGCCTTTAAAGTCAATTTGTGCAAGTGTACAAAATATGCAAACAAGATTCACTCAAAGCGATTAAATCAACCAAGAGATGAGTCCTATTCTATATGCTCTGTGCATGTACCTTGCTCCAGCACTCTTCAACAGTAAAGTAAAAGTATTCAAAAGATGCGTGCCTAAGATGCAAATATCTAATCAATTTTTTTAAATTTTCAACAAGCTTTTTACTATTGGTTAGTGTAGGATCTTGGTGATGGCATACAAGAAAAATTATTGCAATAAGCTAAATTTTGCAAAGCAAGCGACCCTGCAAAAAAAGAATGTTAGTAGTCAACAACTTCTTGCCGCAAAAATGCGACAAAAGCCGAGAAAACGTGGCAAATTGTAGGGTACTTGGTCTCTGCTTTCTAGAGGAGAGGCCCAAGACTACTTATATGTTACTATAATGCTTAGTTTTCTGTTTTCAAAATCTGTAACCTGCAGCAGAGAAGAAAAATTCATTTAGTTCCAAAAACTAGCAAAAACCTTCACCCTCCCCGACAACGACGCCAAAAATTTTGTTCAAAAAGGAGAAAGAGCAGAAGTTTAGAGTAAACTGTGAAGGCCCATATATCAATGTTTATGCTTTGGGTATGTATTTAGAGTTAATGTGCTCCTTCGAACTACCATTCGTAGTAAAAGCTATAACAGGTTGTATCCGCAAGGAGGGTTTGCGATGGAAGCTTTCTTAATTCTTGTTGTTCTTGTTTTTGAAAAGAAAACGAAAGTTCTTCTTTGTTTAAGAATTAAAAAAGAGAACAAAGTAAAATGAAGAAGATGAATCCTTTTGTGTTAAGAAAAGAAACATGAAAACGAGGAAGGTAGAATGAAAACGGTGAATGAAATGGTGTTTGGAAAAGTAGAAAAGAAAAATGGACTTTGTTTGAGAAAGAATGTTTCTTAGAAATTAGGACAGTTTTTATCAAATAGAAGGAAAGTCATGACTAACTAACAATTCTACACTACTAACTTACTAATCTCTTGGATGAATTGTGTCTCATTTAGATTCATTGGCATATTGTCCATCTTGCTTCATCAAGTCAAAGAGTTGGCCAAATTTGTTGAGGTGTTCCTCTTTTAGCTTGGTTAGGTGACATCCTTGGATCATAGGCTCCCAATAGGTTCACAAGAATGAAATATAAGATTTTGAGATTCACAATTTAGATATACATAACAAGAATGTTAAGTTCATTAGATCATCAAAGCCATACTTTAGCTAGCATGAAATAATAGTGCATTAATTTGTTAGCATACTATGGTGATCATATCATCATATTCCATTAAGGCTCTTGTTAAGGAAACAAGACTCTAAATGAGGCACACATGAATCATATGGAGGGAATCACAAAACCTTCATTCAGATCAAAAACAACAGTCATCTTCATTGGGAATTAAAGAGATTTGTTAAGCACAAGACTAGAAATTATAAAAATCCAATAAATCACATGAGTTAGTATCATCCAAGAGTTAGTAGTTAGTAGTTGTTAGAGGTTAGTTAGTCATGTTAGAAGGTTAGTTAGCCATGGAGAAGTAAAGCAAAGAAGAAAGCATGGTAGACTAGGATGTAAGGAATTAAAAGCTTGAAAGTAAAAGAGTAAGAATTAAAAGAGCAAGAAATTAGAGGAGGAAGATCATGAGCTTTGCATTTGATTGTCACTCTCAATTATAGAGATTTCACTCTTACCTTCTCTCTCTTTCTAGAGTCTAAAAAGAGAAAATAAAATTATAAGAGAATACTAAAGAAGAACCTAAAGAAATCCTAATCCTTCTCCTAAAGTTTATGGCTATCTCCTCCTTTCAACAACAGAGGCCCAATGGGTCTTTATATAGGCACGAGGAGCTTATCACTTTCAATCATAGGCACAAAATCAAATGCTGCATCAATGATCGAAGTTTTACCACGGATTCGCAGCCAAAGTCACATTTTTGCGGCAGAATCTTAGCCATTATGGTAGCAATCACACTGACAGGCTATCTCTGCCCAGGTGTACTATGGGAGCTTCAAGAACAGTGAGAATATTTGCTGGTTCATTGTAGATGTGGGCTTCTTTAGATTGAGCTCTTTTTAATCTCCTTTAAATCCTTTAATTAGCTTGGATTTGGGCCTTCTTCTTCATTAAAGAGTGGACTTGAAATTTAAGAGAAACAACCATTATAAATCTCATTTTTATTGATAATATGCATGGAAATCTGATGCAAAATGATACAAAATTGAACATTAATCACCAATCTGGGGCAGAAATGAGTTCTTTCTTAAGCTTCTCTCAAGCAATAAGACATCCATTATCGAAAGTGAAGGGCACGTCTTTAGCTAAGAGGTTAGTCATGGGTCTAGCAATCTTACTAAAGTTCTTAATAAATCTGCAATAGAACCCAGTGTGTCATAAGAAGAATTGGATATCTTTCACACATTTAGGCATAGGAAGCTTAGCTATGACATCTATCTTCACCTTACCACTTCAATCCCTTTCCTAGAGATTTCATGTCCCAGGATGATTCCTTCTTTTATCATGAAGTGGTATTTTTTCCAATTTAGTATCAAGCTCTTCTCAGCACATCTTTGGAGGACAAGTTCAAAATGGTGAAGACATTGATCGAATGAATCTTCATAGATGAAAACATCATCCATGAAGATTTTGAGAAACCATTCTGCCATGTCAGAGAATAGACTTAACATAACATTGAAACATTGCAGGGGCATTGAACAAGCTTAAAGGCATTCAGCGGTAAGCAAAGGTCCCAAATGGACAGGTAAATGTAGTCTTTTCTTGGTCTTTCAGAGCTATTGGAATCTGATTGTATCCTGAGCAACTATCCAAGAATCAATAATATTTATGGACAGCTAGTTGTTCAAGCATTTGATTGATGAATGGAAGAGAGAAGTGGACCTTATGAGTGGCAGCATTAAACTTTGGATAGTCAATGCAAACCTAAATATTGGTGGAGAGTCATGTTTGTACTAATTCTTTGTTCTCATTCTCTACCACAGTGAAACTGGACTTTTTTGAAATCGCATGGACTGTACTGACCCATTGGCTATCAGAAATATGATAATTTATCTCATTATCTAAAAGTTTTAAGATTTTGATACGAACAACCTCTTGTATTATAGGCTTTAACCTACGCTGCAGGTCCCTCTTTGGTGTCGCCTCTTCATTTAAGTGAATTCGCTGTTGAACTATAACTGGACTCAATCCCTTGATGTCGGTCATGATCCAACCAATAGCTTCTCTATGTTTCCTAAGAACTGACATAACGCTCTCTTCTTGTCCTGTAGTTGATGGGATACGATGATGACTGGAAAGGTCTCTTGTCTGTCTAAGTAAACATATTTGAGATGTTTGAGTAAAGCTTTCAATTCTAGAGGAGGGAAAGACTCAATGGAAGGAGCAGTCAAGTTTGTTGGCTCCCAAGTCAGTGAAATCGAGCTTGATGCCCAATTCATAGCAGAATCGATAATCTGATTAAAAATTAAACCCTCAGATTCTAACTCAAAATTCAGTTTCTAGTTCTAATTTATCATGTGCTCACTTATTAAGTTTTCAATGTGGTTCACCTCAAAAGTTTGATCATCCATATCACAGGGTTGTTTTCATAAGTTGAAGACATTGACTTCTTTAGTTATGTCTCCAAAGGTTAGCCTCATGGATCCGTTCCTATAATTGACTATTGCATTGGCAGTAGGAAGGAACGAATACCCTAAAATGATGGGAGTTTGAGACCTAAGATTTGACACTAGTTGGGTCTCAAGAACAATAAAATCTACGGGGTCGATAAACTCCCCAACCGGATAAGAACGTCAGTTATTTCCCCTTGGGAACTTTTGCTGACTGGTCAGCCAATTGGATGGTAACTCGAGTCAGACTAAGCTCGCCCAACCCGAGTTGCCGATATATTAAGATGGGGAGTAAGTTGATACTTGTTCTCAAATCAAGAAGTGCACGGCTGATTTCTGTCTATCCTATTGTGCAAGCAATGGTAGGACAACTTGAATTCTTATACTTGATAAGGATCGGGTCAGACAGTAGCTCACTAATGCTAGTGTTTAATAAGACTTTCTTGGGCACATTAGTCTTTCCCTTTTTGGTGCACATGTCCTTATGAAATTTGGCATATGATGGGACTTGTTGGATTGCATCAATAAGACGCACATTTATCTTTGCTTGATTAAATATCTCACGTATCTTCTTCATTTGTGCAACTTGTTTATTATTGTTCTTAAACCTATTTGGAAATGAGACTATAGGCTTGTGCACCTGATCAACTGACTTGTGTTTTTTAGACTTGTAAGAATTGGTGAAAATGGAACTAGAAAAAGTGGATGTTTGTGTTGGATTGTGCTGGATAGGAGTTGCTGGCATCGACACTTGGTTATCAATTTGTTTTCTTGACCTCAATGTATGAAAAATATTACACTAATTTATCTGTTGACTTGAGCCAAATGGGCTTGACTAGACTTTTTAGAGTTTGTCAATGGCTGACTAAGCAAAGTCCCTTTGGGCTTTTATTTAGTGAACTAGCTAGCTGACTAATCTGAACCTCTAAAATAAATAAGGCTTGAGTGTGGTTGCTCAATAGATCCCGTATTCTGCATGAAGGATGTTTGGAATTTAATCAAAGTTTCTATACTCTTCTCAAATTAGTTAGTTTCTTTTCAGCTGGAGGATTTTTAAATAGAGGGTGTGAAACTTGGTTGGGAAAATTCTGTTGATAGTTGGGAGGTTGGAAGAGGTTGGGAAAATTGGACCTAGAATGGTCATGGTTGTTTTTCTTCCTGAGAAATTCAGGTGATTTCTCTAACCGAGATTGTACATGATCGGTTACAAATCTTGCATATTTATTGTCACATTACCAAGTTTATTATCTAAATAAATTATATTAATAAGTCCTATTTTTCTTTATAAAATGCAGGCCCATTGCTAAAGGATAGGAAAGAGAAACGAGCCCAAAAGCCCATCAAATTCTGATTTAATTCAGAATTAATTCGAAATCATGAAATTAAGATACGTCATGGCAAATCAGAGAGGTTGAAAACCGGTTAAAATTAATCTTCCCAAATCAAGTGGTTAAATCCAAAGATCAAAGGCTGTTTCGTCAAATTCTGGTGCTGAAACGGGAAAACCAGCAGGAGATAAAGTCAGAACACAAAATAAGAAGGTGTACCCCCTGGCTGTGGCCACCTGGCCACAGCCAGACCACGAAAACGTGACCAAAGCTGTATTTTCGTGGCCGTTTGATTATTGTTGGAGGAGCGTTTGCTCCCCTTATCTCTGTACGCCCTACCCCGTTTGGGTTTTGCCTATAAATACTGTATTTTTTAGAGAAAAAGAGACCAAAAATTAGTTTAAGTTTTCTCTTTGTTTTTAAGGTTTAGGCTCTTTGTTAGATAGTATAGAAGTTGTATCTCTGTTTTATAATTTGTAGTTCAGTTTAAATACTAGTGAGAGAGAGGAATAGAGTGACTGTAATCTGAAGATTGAAATGACATCAATAAATGGATCAAGCTTTCTCTTCTTCCACTCCAATTCACGGGTATGTCTTGCTTTATTTACATGTATTTTTCATCTTCCATGAGTAGTTAACTTCATTTTCTGGGCTCACTATTGTTCCTCTCTTCGATCCATCTTCTTTTTGAATGATTTTGATGTAAAGACCCAATAGAATCATATGCATGCCTAAACTAAGCCTTTCTTCTTTGTATGTGTTCTTGAAGGCACATGAGGATGGGTTTGGATTTCTAAACTTTTACTTCTTTTAAAACATCTCTTGAATTTGTTTTTATTTCGTAATTGAAATACTTGATGATTTAACATTCAATTTAAGATAATTTCTTAAAGAAAAGAGTTAACTTTTTCAAACTATCTTATTTGCTTTAAAACTTTCTAAACTCAAGCTTAAGTTTTTGCCTATGATCAAGTTGAGGCACTAAGAATTTCAAGAGAAGAACACATCGTTGAGTAGTGAGATAATGAGCTCAGATCTTCTTCTTATATTAAAAACAACAAATTACTCTTCAAGCTTTTCAAAAAAATCGCCTTTTCTAAAGCCTTCTCTAAGTTTGCAATTTTTCTTTTAATCATTTCCCTTCGCTTCATTCTCTTTTTCAATTTATAAAAAAAAAAAAAAAAAGACACCAACTCCATTCTTTGTTACTAAACAAAAACACCAAAAAGCATCTATCGCATTCCTCCTCGTGGACACGACCCGTTAGCCTAAAGCTATATGGTAATTCTTATCACTTTCATTTCATAACCAAATTTTGGCGCTGTTGCTGTGGAGGGAACGGTGTATTGATTTTTTAACAAGTTTGGTGTCTTATTTCAGGAACGTCAAGATTCAGATTTAGCACTCAAGCTTTGCAGGAGAAGACTTGCTATTCTGTGCCCTACTCTCGAAAGTAGGAACAGAATTTCAAGAAATTGCAGCGCAAGTTTGAAAATTTGTAAACTACTAAAAACTCTTTTTTGTAGGACATATTGCTTGTAAAAATAAAGTTTTTGCGTTATTATTCTTGCTATATCTAATATTCACACTCCCTATTTTTAATCCAACAGCAATTTGAGTGATTGTTAATTGCCTAAAAAACGTTTAGACTTGTATTCTAGGCATTTGTCTAATTACGTTTATTTTACAATTAATGTTGAAGATAGCTGGAGACAAGGTACATATGCATAGTATATAAGTAAGGAAACATTCTTGGGTGATATTTGCTTTTGAATGTTTCTTTTCTATATCTTGCACACTCTGCACAATCAATTCTAAGGGCAAAACCCAAACTAAGATAAGGTGGGGAAGTCATTACCCTTCCTAGCCTACAAACCATCTTCAAGCACACACAACCTAATCCTAAGTAAAATCTTATAGACGTTGGCCTTAGGGACATCTCGAACTCACTAGGAGATTATCCTAAGGGGGAAGGTGTTAGAATTTGACTTCTGCCAAATCAGTGTCTAGGAAAAAGATTGAGGGGCGAAACCCCAAAGGCTGGTGGTTTGGCTTAATTAGGCCCGTCGCTTTTGCGCGGATACCTCCCACCAATCTTACCCTGACCTGACTGATTAGCTTGTGGTCAAAGTCTGATTATACCTCCTGTAGACAATTAACCAGTTAGGAGTTGTCTAGGTTAAGCTTACCTTAGACTAAGCGTGGTTGTTTTCTCTTGTTGACTATTGGTGAACTTGTTTGTGATTATGTTTGTGTATGCAAGTGTGGTCAAGAGACCCTAATTCATCTAGGTTGACTAAACATACATCACCACCCAAGTTTGAACCAAGACCAGATCCGGTTATGGCTTAACCGACATCTTTGCAGGATAGGTTCTATCCCATTATAACCTCGCTTCCATCTTGCATCCAACTTCCATCGGTTGGTGAATACAATTTTGAGCTCAAGTCTCAGTTCATCAACACACTCCCCCAAGTTTCATGGCTTAGAGTCCGAAGATGCTTATTTCTTCATAAGAGAATTTGAGGAAGTATGTCTAATAATGAAAATCCCACACCTTGTAGATTATGCTATTAGGTTAAGATTTGTCACTTTCGCTCTTAAGGACTTAGCCAAGAAATGGCTTTACAGCTTAGCGGCCGGCTCGATTATATCTTGGGATGGTTTTATCAAGGTCTTCTTGAAGAAATTCTATCCAATTCATAAGACCGCTCTCATTTGGAAGAACATCATGCAATTCAAGCAAGATCCTTGTGAACCGTTTTGGAGGTACTTTGAACGCTTTAAAGACATCCTTGTCTAATGTCCTCATCATGGAATTGAGAAATGGCGACAATGTCAAATTCTTTATGACGGTTTAGACTACTCAACCAAGACCCTCTTAGAAAGCATGTGTCAAGGGGGATTCTTGCAGAAGGATGGGATTTATATGAGAATCCAGCTGAAAAAACCATCCAATGGGAACCTACTAGTGAAACCTCGAGAAACTCAAACTCCATCTCTTCAAAAGGAGGTCTTCATCCGATTGAATCATCCATAGCTAACGAGGCTAGGTTAGCTAACCTAGCAAGAAGAATGGAAGCTTTAGAAACTAAGGAAATAAGTCCAGTCAATCAAGTCAGTCCAAACCAATTTTCAACTCCGGGCTGTACTTACTGTCAAGCCATGAATCATGTATTTGAGGAGTATCCTGTGTTTCAAACTCAATAACACTTTTTAGAACCGATGAATGCAGCCTTTTCAAGGCCGAACAATAATTCTTATACACCAATGTACAATCTTGGCTTGAGAAATCACCTGAATTTCTCATGGAGCCAAAATAACAATAACCATTCACGGTTAAATCATACAAGCCACTTCCATCATGCCAATAATTCTTCCAATCATCAACCCAACTTTTCCAATGTCCATCATAATTCTCCCAACCATCCATCTAACTTTTTAAACTATCAACAAAACTTTTTCAACCAAGCTCCACAATCTTCCTTCCAGAATCCTAACTAGAAAGAGAATGACTGACTTTGAGAGAAATATGGAAAGATACATGAAGAATCAAGATTCTCTCATGCAAACTATACAGAAGCTAGAGGTTCAAATGATCCAATTAGCCACTCCACAGAATGAGAGATAAAAGGGTACCTTGCCTAGTCAGCCAATAATGAATCGTAGGAATTCTCAACAAGCTCATTTGGCTGAGGATTAATCATTAAATCTATGTAATGTTGTTCATACATTGAGGCCGGGAAAGAAAGTTGATAATCAAGTGTCAATACCATCTAATCCCATTCAGCACAACCACAATCAAGCATCCACCTCATCCAATCCCAATCCTTCCAAATATGACGAATTTGAAACAGGTAAGTCAACCAGTCAGGTGCACCAGCCTATAGTACCATTTCCTAATAGGCTGAAAAATAACAAGCAAAATTCACACATTAAAAAGATAATTGAGATCTTCAATCAAGTGAAGATAAATGTGCCACTTCTTGATGCCATTCAACAAGTCCCATCCTATGCTAAGTTTCTTAAGAACATGTGCACCAAGAAGAGAAAGACTAATGTACCCAAAAAGGTCTTCTTAGCCACTAACATTAGTGAGCTACTGTCGGGTCCGATCCCTGTCAAGTGCAAGGATCCATGTTGTCCCACCATTACCTGCACCATAGGACAAGCCGAGATTAGTCGTGCACTTCTTGACTTGGAGGCAAGTATCAACTTGCTTCCATCTTAGTTTATCAATAACTCGGGTTGGGCGATCTTAGTCTAACTCGAGTCACTATCCAACTGGCTAACCGTTCAGTGAAAGTTCTAAAGGGGAAAATTAATGATGTCCTTATCCGAGTCTGGGAGTTTATTTACCTCGTTGACTTTATAGTTCTAGAGACACAACCTGTGTCCAATCCTAGGGCTCAAACTCCTGTTATCCTAGGGCGACCATTCCTTGCTACTGCCAACGCCATCACCAATTGTAGGAATGGGTCCATGAGGTTAACCTTTTTTGGGACATGACTAGAGAAGTCAATGTCTTCAACCGAGGAAAATAACCCCGTGATGTTGAGGACCAAACATTTGAAGTCAACCTCATTGAGAACTTAACAAGTGAACACAGGGAAGAATTGGAATTAGAAACTGAGTGTGACTTCGGGTTAGAGTCCGATGACTTTAATCTTGATTAAGTTGTTGAGTCTGCTGTGATTAGGCCTCGAACCCTATTTCACCAAATATGGAGCCAACAAATTTGACTCATCTTTCCAGTTAGCCTTCCTCTTCCTTAGAATTAAAAGTGTTACCTACGCATCTCAAGTACGTCTATCTAGGCAAACAAAAGACCTTTCCTGACATCATTGCCTCCCATTTAAACGACGGGCAGGAAGAAGATCTTAAAGCAATTCTAAGAAAACATAGGGAAGCCATTAGTTGGACTATGACCGATATAAAGAGATTAAGTCCAACCATAGTTCAACATCGCATTCATCTCAATGAAGATGCCACACCTAAAAGAAACCCGCAGCGTAGGTTAAACCCTATAATGCAAGAGGTTGTTACTGAAATTATGAAACTCTTAGACAATGTGATAATATATCTCATTTCTGATAGCCAATGGGTCAGTCCTATCCACGTGGTTCCAAAGAAATCTGATTTCACTGTAGTGGAAAACGAGAACAAAGAGTTGTTCCAAACTCGACTTCGCATGAAGATCCGAGTTTGCATTGACTATGGAAGCTTAATGCTGCAACTCGTAAGGACTATTTTTCACTCCTCTTCATTGATCAAATGCTTGAACGTTTGACGGGCCACGAGTATTGCTATTTCTTGGATGGTTACTCGGGGTATAATCAGATTTCTATTGCTCCTGAGGACCAAGAAAAGACTACGTTGACATGTTCATTTGGGACATTTGCTTATAGTCGAATGTCTTTCGGCTTGTGCAATGCCCCAGCAACATTTTAACATTATATGTTGAGTCTTTTTTCTGATATGCTAGAATGATTCTTAGAAATATTCATGGATGATTTCTCTATCTACGGAGATTTGTTCAGTCAATGTCTCCACCATTTGAACTTGTTCTCCAATGTTGTGCTGAGAAAAATCTGACACTGAATTGGGAGAAATGCCACTTCATGGTATGACATGAAATTGTCTTGGGTCATGAAATCTCCAAGAAAGGAATTGAAGTGGATAGAGCCAAGACAGAGGTTATTGCTAAGCTTCCCATACCCAAATGCGTGAAGGATATTCGATCCTTCTTAGGACACGTCGGTTTTTACCAAAGATTTATCAAGGATTTTAGCAAGATTGCAAGACCCTTGACTAATCTGTTAGCTAAGGATTTGTCCTTCACTTTCATGCTGAATGTATGAATTCTTGGGAGAAACTTAAGAGATAGCTTATTTCTGCAGCAATCATATCTGCACCTGATTGGTTTAAGCGATTCAAAATCTGATCGGGGAGGAACAAGCACTAGAAAATGTGTGTTTTATAAAATCAGTGAAATTATGTATGTGCTAATGTTCCCTCGATACATCCATTATAACATTGGCTCAACGGGTTGAATCCACAGGGACGGTAGGTGATAGAAGCATTAACAGTTCTTATTCACGTCGGTTGTTAACAAGTTCATCTTTGTAAAAGAATGAGAAAAAGTAAAAGAAAAGAAAAGAAATCAGGAAATGCTAGATGAGAAGGCGATGAAACGGTGATGTAAAAATGAAAGAAAAGTGATTTGGAAAACAAAATAGAAAAGGCGATGAAAGCGTCAATGTGAAAACCAAAGAGAAATGGTTTGAAAAAAAAATAAAAAAGAAGATGAAAACAAAGTTGAACAAAGAGGATGGTGAAAACAACGATAGAGAAAATGATAAAAGATTTTGGATTTGGTTTTAAAAATAAGATGAAAGAAAACTCATGGCTACTAACTACTAATCGCTCCTCTAACCAAGCAAATCTCTTAGTGATAGTTGCCTCATATGGATCCTTGGCCATCACTAGTCCTTGGCTTTAATAGACGATACAAAGCATGACACATAAGATTGTTCTTCTAATTCAAACAACACATCCATATCACATAACAAGTTACAAGCTATTATTAGATCATCAAAACCGATTAGAGGTGAGCATAAAATAAAGAAGACATTACAAGTTAGCAAGTTAGTGGATTAGATGTTAGAAATATTAGAATGTTAGAATTCATCATCATGAGCCATCAATGGCTCTTGCAAGAGCAAGGCCTTGTAGAGGCTATTAGATTTATGTGGATTATCAAGTAAGTGGTTAGATGGTTAGTGGTTAGTAGTTAGATTACCATGAGAAGAAAAGTTAGCTAAGCATCATATAGAAGATAGAGAAGATTACAATGGAGAAGAAAGGAGACACCTTTACATAGATTGTCACCATCTATTACATCAATATCTCTCTATCTCTCTCTGAATCTCTCTGCCCTACTATAAGATCTAAAAAGGAAATGAAAATACAAAAGAAAAGAAGAACACCTACACCACCCTACACTAAAAGATAGAAAACCTAGCCTAATTCTCAATCAGCTTGCGTTTCGGCCAAACCTTGCAGTATTTATAGGCAAAGGGAGATTCTAGAAGATGAGACGGAGCCACGCGTCAAAGATCGACGCGTGGCCCCACCACCTTGCCGTGAAAACGCAGCTATTGCCACATTTTCGTGGCAATACAAGGGGCCTAGGTCCCTGGTTTTGTTGCGGAGATTCGCGGCGCTTCGGGGACCTTCAAGATATGCTCAGATCCGGGTATTTTCATCCGTATATTCGTCTGACATACGCAAGGGTCTAGGTTCAATGTATCTTCTAGAAGATCCCTTGCTTGGCCTCCAGGAAATGCGGATTTAATTACCCAAAAATTTGTTTAATTAAGCTCTTATTACCCTTTTGCCCTTCTTGTCTTGATTATCTGCAAGAAAGACCAAAACACAGTTTAGACCGACATTTTATTCATAAATCAGTAAAAAAATATGATATAATAATGCAGAATTGTAGACTAATTACACTCTCACACTTATCTTTTGCTTGTCCCGAGCAAAACAAGAAAAGAAAAACTATACTACAAATGTTATTACACCAATTTCACAGGTGACACGATTGCACTGAGCGTGTGCAACAAGCCGTTAAACCTCTAGGTTACCCCTAGAGGAGGAGTTTTATCTCCTGAGGGTTTTCAGCGGATTGCACCCACAAAATCCATAAAGAAAGAAGACAAATGTTTGTATTTTGAAAATGCATTTTGAAAGAGAGACAAGTTTATGAAATATTTTTGCAAAAATATAAGCAATCTAAGATCATAAGTCCACCAAAAATTATTCTCCCTTAAACTTAGTTTATATGCAAGATCTTGTCTTTAATTAAGGTAAGAATTCAAAATTAGATTGAATATTTTATCCTTCATAAAACATTGATAATATGCACTTTGGGGCAGTGAAGATTTCTGGGATTTCAACTCCAATCATCAAACCATTTATATATATATATTACTTTTTCTTTTTTTCTTCGCTTAGTTTTCTTTGGCTTTCTAGTTTACCCGGGTAGTGAGCCTTTAACTGATGACTCCCGGACCAGATGGTTTTAGGGCACCAGATGAGAAACCATCCCTCATATTTAAGGACTCGAGTAAATAAGGCCACAAAATTAAGGGGGATTATTTGTTTCTTTTGACAACCGTTAGCCGTGAAAAATCCTGCTTCTTGAGGCATAATTATCCAGCTTAATAAGTGATTTTTTTATTCATTTATGCCATATATTTTTTCTTTTAATTTTTTTGCTTCATTGCAAGTTAGGTCTTTGTTTCCATCCCAAAAATGTGTAAGCGTGAAGTGTATACTATCTAAGGAAAAAAATTTACAATAAAATTATCTCTCCAATTTATCTTACTTAGACTATAATCTTAAACAAGATCCATTATTTCGACTAGGTTTAAGATCTTATAATCAAGACTTCCTTAATTTCTAAGATCATCTTAAGTTTCTTAAAAATAGATCAAAATTTTATCTCTTGTTTCAAAAAGTTTTTAAAGAAAGAGAAAAATCTTATACAAAAGGAAAATTTTAAGAATATTCTAAAAGAAGTGTAAAAGAAAAAAAATCTAAAAACTCTATGTTAGTAAACCCTCCCCCACACTTATCTCATGCATTGCCCTCAATGTATCATGAATATATATATGCATGAAACAAATAGAGAGGGAAGAAAAAAATCACCTCAAGGTGGTTGTTCCGGAGGTGGTCTAATTGGTCCACGAAATGCGGCTCAATCCAATTTGTTTAGAGTCTGGAGAAACGCGTCAGAGACCTCTATAACACAACCCACTAAAATGATATATGCATTTATAATTTTTATTAAGACTTTTACCCCCATCTAATTTCTAAATTTTCAAAATAATCTCGGAGTAATTTTATCAACACCTTTGTCCCAAAATGGAGTATGAAAAGATGGAATGATTGATTTAGACTCAGGAAGTGCAGGAACTAATACCGACTCAGGAAAAAGACTTAAGTCAAGTAAAAGTTCAGGAGTCGAGATTGGTTCAGGAAGTGGGTCCAAATCAAGAATTTGAAACTCAAGTCCACATTTATTTCCCCATGATGGAATGTCACTCTCTGAGATTGGTGATTCAAGTTCAAGAATGACAGGTATGGGAATCAAAACTGAGTCTAAAATGTTGCTGAAGTTGGATAACAAAACAAGAGTCAATATTGATTCAGAAATTTGAACTGAATCACAAATTTGAGGATCAAAGTCATAGTACTTATTGAGTTCAATTTCATAAAAATGAGAACTTGCCAATATGTCAATGGGACGTTCAAAAGTATGAAATTTGTCAAGTTCAATTTGTTGATCATAAAGGATAGGTGATGCAATTTCACGATGGATTGGCACATGATCCAAAGTTGACTTGGAAAAAAGCCTGAAATCAGGTAAAATCACCTCAGTCATTATGGAATCAGGCAGTGAAATTGAATTACCAAGTTGAGGTTTAGAATCATATTCATGCGGAAGTTTAATCTCAGGAGAAGGATAACTTGCCAAAATGTCAATGGGATTTTCAACGTTTGAAGTTTGGACAAGTTCAGATGGCTGTGCTGAAATTGAATCTTGGTGTCCAAAATGACAAGAGTCCTGGGTCAGATCAATAGAGTTAGAGATATCTAAATTGGTCATAGGTTGATAAGATAGAGTTTTCTCATTCCGTTAAATGCTAATCAATTGACTTAATTGTGTTTTCAACCTATTGATAGACTGGGCATAAGATTTTTGAAATTGTAGCGTGGACTCCTGCAAGAAATCTATACTCTTTTCTAGATGTGATGTTTCTTCAAGTCAATGCTCTAGAATGGGAGTGTAGGAATCTTGATTTCCAAAGCAGCAGAGTCCTGGGTCAAATCGATAGAATTAGAGATATCTGGATTGGTCAAAGGTTGAGAAGAGAGAGTTTCTTCATTCTTATAAATGTTGACCAATTTACCCAATTGTGTTTCTAACCTATCGATAGACTGAGAAGAAGATTTTTAAAATTGTAGGGCGAACTCCTGCAAGATTTCTATACTCCTTTCTAGGTGTGATTTTTCTCAAGTGAATGGTCTAGAAAGGGAATATAAGAATCTTGGTTTTAGAAAGATAGTGAAGATTGTGAGTCCAACTTGTTTTGAGATTGAAGCTCAGACTCACGAAAGCACTCCATACTCATTTTCAGAGTAGATGGTTGGTCATTTTGAATAGGTAGAAATGAGTATGTTGGAAATATTGTGGAATAGGGGAGTTGAGCTTCTTTTGTTGGGACTCAAGCATGGCTTGCTTGGCTTCTATATTTTTTTCGAACTCAGATTTTTCTTCAAAATTGGGAAATAGAGATTGTGAAAATTGTGGACAAGGTGGTGGAAAATTTGACTCGGGGGAGATGAATCCCCATCGACTCTTTGAAGAGTAAAAATTATTTTGAAAATTATAGTTATAAGATTGAGGGTATGGGCTGTATTAATTTAGATAAGTCCAACCTGGTGTATTTGGTTGGCTCATATTGTAAAAAATCGGGTTGGAATTATCCGAAACAAATGGGGTCGCTGTGAAATTTGGATTCATATTAGGATTGAAAGATTTGTTATTGTTAAATTCCATTTCACAAGCAATCACAAACCTATATTAAGGTTGACCTAGACCTAGACGACTCCTAACTGGTCGATTACTCGGGGGAGGTTGTTGCTTAAATCTGACCACAAGCTAATCGGTCAGGTAGGGACAAAATACGGTGGGAGGTATCCGTGCGTAAGCAACGAGCCTTAATTACGCCAAACCACGGCATCTTCGAGGCGTAATCTCTTAATCTCCAACCTTAGACACCGATTTCACAAGAGTAAGATTCAAAACAAGTTCCACCCTCGGTCAATCTCTTAATGAGTCCGAGATGTCCCTAGGGGCCAATGTCTATCAATTTTTATTAGGGCTTAGGTTATGTGAGTAGGGAGGTGATTTTTGGGCTAAGAAAGGGTGATGAAATCCCCACCTTATCTTGTATGGGTTTTGCCCTTAATTTCAATTTGTGCAAGTGTGCAAATAGACAATAATATAACACAAAGTGATAAATCACCCACATGTTTGTCCTATACTATATGCAATGCCATATGTACACCTCAGTCCAGATCACAACAACAGAACAAAATACAATATATTGGAATTGAAATTTGACACGTGCCTAAATGCAAATGTCTAAGCTGTTTTAAAAACATCCAAATACCGTATTTTAGTTCTTTAATTTATTACAGTGTTTAGGCAATCAAAGCAGAAAATTGGAAGTAGAATATAACAATATATGCAACTTTCAAAAATCTTGCAAAAGATGAAGTTCTAATGCCACAAAAATGCTGCGTTTTCGCGGCTTTCCTTGGGTTTCCGCAGTACAGTTATGGAAGCAGGGTCGCTGCTTTCTAGCGCAGGGAAATGCAAGCAAAAGAAGAGTTTTGCAATGTTCAATTTCTGTAAAAATTAACCTGCACACCAAAACAGAGAAGAAAATGTTAACAAAAACGTGAAAATGAAACCATTCTCGACCCCAGCAATGGCGCAAAAAATTTGATCAGGGAGGAACAAGCACTCAAAAACGTGTGTTTTATGAAATCAATGAAATTATGTATGTGCTAATGTTAGCTCGATACATCCGTTATAGCATTGACTCAACGGGTTAATTCAACAAGGACGGGAGGCGATAGAAGCATTAACAGTTCTTATTCACGTCGGTTGTTCTTCTTTGTAAAAGAATGAGAAAAAGTAAAGGAAAAGAAATGAAAAGAAATTAGGAAGTGATAGATGAGAAGGCGATGAAACGGCGATGTAAAAATGAAAGAAAAGTGATTTGGGAAACAAAATAAAAAAGGCGATGAATGCGTCGATGTGAAAACCAAAGTGAAGTGCTTTGAAAACAAAAAAGAAGATGAAAACAAAGTTGAACAAGAGGATGGTGAAAACAACGATAGAGAAAATGATAAAAGATTTTGGATTTGGTTTTTAAAATAAAATGAAAGAAAACTCATGGCTACTAACTACTCATTGCTCCACTGACCATGCTAACCTCTTAGGGATAGTTGCCTCACATGAATCCTTGGCCATAACTAGTCCTTGGCTTCAAGAGACGATAGAAAGTATGGCACATAAGATTGTTCTTATACATTCAAACAACACATCTATACCACACAATAAGTTGCAAGCTATTATTAGATCATCAAAACTGGTTAGAGGTGAGCATGAAATAAAGAAGACATTGTAAGTTAGCAAGTTAGTATGTTAGATGTTAGAAATGTTAGAATGTTAGAATCCATCATCATGAGCCATCAATGGCTCTTGCAAGAGCAAAGCCTTGTAGAGGCTATTAGATTCATGTGGATTATCAAGTAAATGGTTAGATGGTTAGTAGTTAGTAGTTAGATTGTCATGAGAAGAAAAGTTAGCTAAGCATCATGTAGAAGATGGAGAAGATTACAATGGAGAAGAAAGGAGACACCTTTACATAGATTGTCAGCATCTATTACATCAATATCTCTCTCTCTCTGAATCTCTCTGCCCTACTATAAAATCTAAAAAGGAAATGAAAATACACAAGAAAAGAAGAAGAACACCTACACTATCCTACACTAAAAGGTAGAAAACCTAGCCTAATTCTCAATTTGCTTGCGTTTCGGCCAAACCCTGCAGTATTTATAGGAAAAGGGAGATTCTAGAAGACGAGACGGGGCCACGTGTGGAAGATCGTCACGTGGCCCCACCACCTTGCTGCAGAAACGCGGCTATTGCGGCATTTTCGCTGCAATAACAGGGACCTAGGTCCCTAGTTTTGGTGCAGAGATTCACGGCACTTCGGGGACCTTCAAGATATGCTCAGATCTGGGTATTTTCATCCGTATATTCGTCTGACGTACGCAAGGGTGTAGGTTCAATGTATCTTCTAGAAGATCCCTTGCTTGGCCTCCAGGAAATGCGGATTTAATTATCTGAAATGGGTTTAATTAAGCTCTTATTACCCTTTTGCCCTCCTTGTCTTGATTATCTACAAGAGAGACCAAAACACGATTTTGACCAACATTTTATTCATAAATCGATGGAAAAATGTGATATAATAATACAGAACTATAGACTAATCAAAATCATGTGCGACGCTTCTGATTTTGCTATAGGCGCTGTCCTAGGACATCGCATTGATAACAAGCAGTACGTGATTTCGCTACTCTAGTAGGACTCTCAATAATGCTCAATTGAACTACACTACTACTGAGAAGGAATTCTTGGCAGTAGTGTTTATTTTAGAGAAATTTCGTCCGTACCTACTAGGGTCTAAAACCACCATTTTCACCGATCATTTTGCGCTTAGGTACCTTATGATGAAGAAGGATGCCAAGACCCGCCTCATTCGTTGGATCCTCTTTCTTCAAGAATTCGATCTCGAGATTCGAGATAAGAAAAGCGTAGAAAATATTGTTGCTGACCATTTCTCACAAATCCCAAATTCTCCATGCAACAAATTGCCCATAAATGAGGACTTTCCTGATGAAAATCTCTTAGCTATCTTTAGGGAATCTTGATTTGCTGATATAGTGAATTACTTAGTCACTAACCAAACTCCGTCTCATTGGTCCAAAAACGATATATACCGGTTCTTATCCTAAGTCCAGTATTTCTTTTGGGAGGAACCGTATCTTTTTAAGTATTGTTCTGACCTAATTATTAGGAGATGCATTCCCGATGAAGAGGTTAAGAGTGTTTTATCCTTTTGTAACGAACTTGCATGTGGTGGACACTTTGGTCCCCGCAAGACTACTGAAAAAGTGCTACAAAGTTGGTTCTATTGGCCCACTTTGTTCAAAGATGCTTATAAATTTTGCAAGATGTGCCCTAGATGCCAGATGGTGGGAAGGATCTCAAAACGAGATATGATGCCCCTGAGCCCAATTCTAGAAATAGAACTATTTGATGTTTGGGGCATCGACTTTATGGGTCTATTTCCTAACTCATTTGGAAACCAATACATATTGGTTGCTGTGAACTATGTGTCCAAGTGGGTAGAAGCTATTCCTAATAGAACTAATGATAACAAAGTTGTCATAAGGTTTTGAAAGAGAAAATTTTCTCACGCTTCGGAACCCCTCGTGCTATCATCTGTGATAATGGTACTCACTTTTGTAATAGATCCTTTTAAGCTCTTATGCGAAAGTATGTCATAACTCACAAGTTATCCACACTCATAACTCACAAGTTATCCACACCTTATCATCCTCAAACCAGTGGGCAGGTTGAGGTCTCCAATAGACAAATCAAGCTTATTTTGGAGAAGACTGTGAACCAAAATCGGAAAGATTGGTCCACCAAACTTGTGGACACCCTATGGGCCTACAAGACCGCTTTTAAGATGATTCTAGGGATGTCTCCTTATAGGTTAGTCTTTTGGAAGGCTTGCCACCTACCCGTTGAATTAGAGCACCAAGCCTTATAGGCAATCAAGCAGTTGAATTTCCACTTGACTAAGGCCGGTGACCATTGGAAATTACAAATTACCGAATTAGAGGAGTTGAGAAATGAGGCCTGTGAAAATGTGATCACTAAAGATAGAGTTAAGATTTTTCATGATAAACATATCATAAGAAAAACTTTTGTCCCTAGACAAAAAGTCTTACTCTATAATTTTAAGCTTCATCTTTTTTCAGGAAAATTAAAATCAAGATGAACTGGGCCATTCATTGTCAAAATCGTGTTTCCACACGGTGCTGTAGAGATCAGTGACACCAAGAATGGAAATGACTTTAACGTAATGGTCAACGCCTTAAACCTTTCTGAAAACACCTAGAGGGGGGGTGAATAGGTGTAAATGCTAATCTAGAAACTAAGTGTGCTAAATGCGGAAGCTTAAAAAATAATTTTGCAACACACTTAGTACAACCAACAAGTGTAGCTGAATTCCCCGTGAAGGGCTCTGGACTAACTCCTCTTGATTCCCCTAGATATGGGTTGAGGTGCTATATGAAGCTCCTGTGGTTAAGTACAAGTGAGGCACACAAACAACCAAGCATATACAAGATATAGCAAAATGAAATATGCAAAGCACAAATGCAAGCAATAAGATATGAATGAATGAATGCTATGCACAACACAAATAAAGAGAGATAGGGTTGAGAGACAATCGATCAAACGCAAACAAAAAGATATGTTTCGAGGTTCGAGCCCCTAGCTCTACTTTCCCGCCTTCACCGAGAAGGATTTTCAATCCACTAGGAGTACCAAACTCCACTCACAACCTTACAATGCCACCGAGGTAATACAACCACAATCCACCTCTACCGAAGAGGGATAAGGCCCGTAGCCAACAACAAACACAATCACCTCTATCGAAGAGGGATCCAAACCAATACCACTCCGATCAACCTCTACCAAAGAGGGATACAACAAGATAAGGAGGGTTTACAACTTAGAGGCTCAAACAACCTCAAACAATCTATCTTTTTCTCTTTTCCACAAAAACAAGGATCCTAATAGATTAGGATAGAAGATAGCTCAAGTGTGGAAAACTAGGTGTTTGGAAAACAAGAACTCAAAGAAAATACTTGGGAAAACTCTTGTAAAAGATAGAGAATGAAAACCAATACAAATATCCCAAATTTCTATTTTCTTTGATTTTCCCAAACCCTAAAACAAAACAAAGATGAGATCTTTTAAGCTCTAAAACACTTTGAAAACTTCTTTAAACACAAAACAAACTCTGGTATTTTTCTTTTCAAAAGTCTTGTCAAAACTCTCCAAGAGATGGGGTTTTTATAGCCCCAACAGAAAACTAGCCGTTAGGCTGATCTGTCAGCCTGACAGGCTGGCGGTCGACCGGCCGGTCGACCGCCAACGGTCAGAAATATGACCGTTGGAGCAAACCGGTCGACCGTCCAGTTCCAGAGAGCACAGCTCTCTGGTCCGGTCGACCGCCCAGATACAGAGAGCAAAGCTCTCTGGTCCGGTCGACCGGTCGGTCAACCGGCCCACTGAGCTGCCAGACGTGCACGGCTCTGTGCACGTCGGTCGACCGCACGGTCGACCGTCCCATGGTTCGGTCGACCGCTCGGTCGACCGACCTGGCCTGACAGTCAGGTATGGGTCAGAACCTGGGAGAAAAAACATAGAAATATTTTGAAAAATTCTTTTAAATCTTGTAAAAAATCCCCAAAAATAGTTTTATCATTTTGCATTGATATATAAACATGTGATAAAAAGTTTAGCTCAAATATCAATCAATATGAACTATTTTTGTGTCTTATCATTTTTACCAAAAACTAAAACTTGTATTTTATCAAACTTGCTTTTTCAATACATGAATAGGATAGTCAAAATAAGTTTGTCTAGAGTTTAAGCATGCATGTATAGAAAGAAACTACTTTACATAAACCATGTAAACTTGTTTTGATCTATTATTCATGAAAACAAATATCGGTTAAACTAAAAACCGAAAAACTATAAACCGTGTGTGTATTTTGTGCTTGAGCATATCAACTATTCTTATCTTTACAATATGGATCTAAACACACTAAACTATGGATACCTAAGTCTTCTTGACGATCTTCATCTTCAAGGCGACTCGATCCACAAACCGTGATCCATGAGCTAGGCAAGGTATGATCTTGATGCTTGGGCCCTGGAATCACCATGAAAAGCTTCTAAACTCCTTTGTTGAAGCTAATCACCAACTAATATCTTGTTTAATGATCTGAGACTTAAAACACAAGATTATTAGTAAACATAACTACATGAGTTCATCATCATCAAAACTAGAGTGGAAGGCCTTCGGGCCAACAATCTCCCCCTTTTTGATGATGACAAAACTCATGGAGTTATATATGCATGGATTAAAGTTAAGGTTCAAAGAAGCTCCCCCTTAACTGATGCATAAACAAATAAACATAAATATGCAATGAATATGAAACATGAAACATGCATAGATATGCATAAATAATAAAAAGTTTATCTAAAATCTTTTAAACTTAATATATGCAAAAACATAACTATGCATATAAAACTCAAAATCTTTCTCCCCTTTTTGTCAATCATCAACAAATGGGTCTAAATAAAAACAAAACATTTTTCTCTTTCTTTTTGTTCGAAACATATAATCAATAAAAGGATGTTCTCTCCCTTTTTGTCTTAAAAAAAAATAATGTAAATAAGGGGTCACAATCAAATATGATACCAATTAAACATATGTCAATGAAGTGCATATTGATACCAATTAAAAAGTGAACAAATACCAATTGAAAACTAAAATCTTGATATCAATTGATAAGTAAACAAATAAATATCTAGATACCAATAAAATAAACATGTTACCAAAATAAACATTTTTCATCATAAAGTGTGGGAGTGGAAGACAAATACCAATAGAAAGACAAATTCAAATTTTCTCCCCCTTTATGAAATACCAACTAAAACAATGCTTAGGCTTGAATTAAGATACCAATTGAAAATTGAATCAATTGAAACAAAGTTAAAACTCAAGCTTTAGCAAAAACACATATATATGTATGAAAAGTTAGATACCAATTGAAATTGATACCTTTAGAATTGAAAGCATACATATATAAAAATAATATATGAGTATACAAAAATGTTAAGATTGATACCAATTGAAAGAATTCAATGATACCAATTGAAACAACAATAATAATCAAGTGTATACATCATATACCTATACCTCCCAATCATGTTCAAGTTTAAAGATGATTTTCATTATAAAGAATACATGAGCATGATCTCCCATCCAACCACCCTTGGAAGGTAGGGGTTTTCAAAAATAGATTTGAAAGTGTAGTTTGTTTGAAAAACTCTACAATAATGAAAAATACGAACTAGTTAAATGGAATTACTTATTAACTAGCACGAAATCCTTCAAGCAAGGAATAAAACAAACATTATTTTTCATAAAACAAGAAATCCACATGATATCAAACACTCAAGTCAATGAAGCATAATTATGACTCATGAAAACAACACATGAGTAAACAAGAAAATGTGAGTGTACATATAAAATGTGAAGATCATAATCATGAAAATTGCAATTAAGCTCAATATTCCTTAAAAAAATGAAAACTTGAAAATCATCAAAACTTATTTAATCTTCAAGGCATATGTATGTGGAGTACAAACTAAAGTATACATACATATCCAAACACAACGAGTCCACAAAGATATATGCATGAAGGCACGTGGCTCAAAAGGACATACATGTATATCTAATAGTTTGGACAAGATAGACATATACATGAAGTTAAACATATAAACATGAAAACATGAATAACATTAAAACAAATTTTATTTCAAGGTATATGTATGATTTGTCAACACAAGAAGTATACATACATATCCCCAAACACAATTGAGTCCATAAATAAAGATTTGCATGAAAAGCAAATGACTCAAGGGGTATGCATGTATATCTTAATGTTTGGCAAACAAAGCATATACATGAAATGAAAACTTATAAAACAAATCTAAAAATAGGAATACAAGTTTAAAATGCATGAATCATCAAAACTAGACTATACTAGCACATCTAATGGGAACAAATAAGCATTCAAGCACAAACATATATAGATTTATTTTTGGCCCACTATATGCACAAGTATATTCCTAGTCTTAATGAAAACTAACATTTAAACATATATTCGAATTATGAAGCATCAAAACATGATATGAATAAACATGATAAATCTTAAAACATGATTATTAAGCAAATCCACATGTTATTAGAACTATGATAAACATGATAGCTAAACAAATATGAGAACACTAAAATAATGATCCATATTAAACATGGGTGTCTCAAAGTGCTATACATGCATGTCAATGATCTAATAATCATGGCATTAACATAATAATCTATAAACATCAAAACATGCTATAAGACAAATGATATGAAAGCGTGTAAACAATAATTGGGAGTTAGGAATCGTTACCAAAACCTAGAAGGTAACTTTTCTTGTTTCCAAAATATGGTGGTTCCTCTCTACCAAACATCCCTTGAAAGTGATGCATCCAAAATGATTTTCATGAAGCTCGGAACACATCCACTCCAAGGTACGGCAACTCTCACGTCATGTGAGAGCCCACACCTACATCTTATTGGGTCCATGGGGGTTAGTACCTTCCCTAACCCAAACAATTTTATTTGCTAAATTAGAAACATGTATACGATCATAGCAAAATTTAGCAAGGTGGCCCTTACGTCCACAATGTGTACAAGTGTACACATGAGCATACAAGTGATGATGGTGTCCGTGAAGAGCATGTGTATGCCGTGAAGGATGTGCATGCATAGATGGAACTTGTTTCTTTCGAAACAAAGACTCCAAACATGTATGACCACTACACATTGGCTCAAAGTGGAGCCCAAACAATCAACACTCTTCTTAAGCAAAGATATATCATTTTTAATTATAGAAGAGGTGTGACATGCAATGGGTGTGTTAGATGAAACTACCCAAGCATGGCAAACATGTGAAGACATATCATTTTTCAAAGAAATATTTTTCTTTACACAAATATCTAATTCTTTTGAGATAAAATCAATTTCATTTTTCAAAATATTGTTATCTCTTAAAATAGAATCTATTTTTGAAGACAAAAACTCATTATTCTTCAACACATCATAACAATCATTTTTATTTTTCAAACAATCAATTTCTTTTAAGGCAAGGTCTAGTTGAGATCTAAGTGAGTCACATTCACTAAATACCTCTTCCTTCTCTTGCAAAACAATCTCCATTTTAGAAGACAAATTTTTATTTTCTTCTTTTAAAACAAGATTCTCCTTTTTCAATATTTTGTATTTAGAAATCAAATTTTCACAATTTTTAGCAAGTTCATCATTCATAGCTTGTGCTTCTAAACAATCATTGCAATATGAATTTGAACAAGTATCTAGTTGAGTGTCCGAGTGTACCTCAAGGGTGTCATTCTCTTGGACCATGAAGCAATATTCTTCGGACTCATCTCTTCCAGATCTTCTCTTCTTTTCAATAATCTTTGGTAGCTCGGGAGAAGTCAAAATACTCCAAATTGCAAAAGCCGAATCATAGTGAGCAAACACATGTAAATAATCTTTTTGAAGTAATGCTCTAAGTGCCTTTAGGGCTAATGCATTGGCCTTTATATGCTTGCTATTACTAAGGTAGGATTCCTTAGTAATAGCAAGGTGAACCTTATATCCTAGGGCTTTCAAATACATGGACATCCTATATTTTCATGTGTCAATGTTGGAGACATCGAACATGGGAGGTGACAAGCAATCCATAATGTGTGTGCAAACAATTAATGTGCAAATGCAAATGATAGATTAGCAAACAAGGGATCTCACTCCTAGGATGTTAAGCCTAAGTATCAGGAGCGTAGGCTCTGATACCAATTGAAAACACCAAGAGGGGGGGTGAATAGGTGTAAATGCTAATCTAGAAACTAAGTGCGCTAAATGCGGAAGCTTAAAAAATAATTTTGCAACACACTTAGTACAACCAACAAGTGTAGCCGAATTCCCCGTGAAGGGCTCTGGACTAACTCCTATTGATTCCCCTAGATATGGGTTGAGGTGCTATATGAAGCTCTTGTGGTTAAGTACAAGTGAGGCACACAAACAACCAAGCATATACAAGATATAGAAATACGAAATATGCAAGGCACAAATGCAAGCAATAAGATATGAATGAATGAATTCTATGCACAACACAAATAAAGAGAGATAGGGTTGAGAGACAATCGATCAAACACAAACACAAAGATATGTTTCGAGGTTCGAGCCCCTAGCTCTACTTCCCCACCTTCACCGAGAAGGATTTCCAATCCACTAGGAGTACCGAACTCCACTCTCAACCTTACAATGCCACCGAGGCAATACAACCACAATCCACCTCTACCGAAGAGGGATAAGGCTCGTAGCCAACAACAAACACAATCACCTCTACCGAAGAGGGATCCAAACCAATACCACTCCGATCAACCTCTACCAAAGAGGGATATAATAAGATAAGGAGGGTTTACAACTTAGAGGCTCAAACAACCTCAAACAATCTCTCTTTTTCTCTTTTCCACAAAAACAAGGATCCTAATAGATTAGGATAGAAGATAGCTCAAGTGTGGAAAACTAGGTATTTAGAAAACAAGAACTCAAAGAAAATACTTGGGAAAACTCTTGAAAAAGATAGAGAATGAAAACCAATACAAATATCCCAAATTCCTATTTTCTTTAATTTTCCCAAACCCTAAAACAAAACAAAGATGAGATCTTTTAAGCTCTAAAACACTTTGAAAACTTCTTTAAACACAAAACAAACTCTGGTATTTTTCTTTTCAAAAGTCTTGTCAAAACTCCCAAGAGATGGGGTTTTTATAGCCCCAAAGAAAACTAGCCGTTAGGCTGATCTGTCAGCCTGACAGGCTGGCGGTCGACCGGCCGGTCGACCGCCAACGGTCAGAAATATGACCGTTGGAGCAAACCGGTCGACTGCCCGGTCGACCGCCCAGTTCCAGAGAGCACAGCTCTCTGGTCCGGTCGACCGCCCGGTCGACCGCCCAGATACAGAGAGCAAAGCTCTCTGGTCCGGTCGACCAGTCGGTCGACCGGCACACTGAGCTGCCAGACGTGCACAGCTCTGTGCACGTCGATCGACCGCACGGTCGATCGTCCCATGGTTCGGTCGACCGACCTGGCCTGACAGTCAGGTCTGGGTCAGAACATGGGAGAAAAAACATAGAAATATTTTGAAATTTTTTTTTAAATCTTGTAAAAAAACCCTAAAAATAGTTTTATCATTTTGTATTGATATATAAACATGTGATAAAAAATTTAGCTCAAATATCAATCAATATGAACTATTTTTGTGTCTTATCATTTTTACCAAAAACCAAAACTTGTATTTTATCAAACTTGATTTTTCAATACATGAATAGGATAGTCAAAATAAGTTTGTCTAGAGTTTAAGCATGCATGTATAGAAAGAAACTACTATACATAAACCATGTAAACTTGTTTTGATCTATTATTCATGAAAACAAATATCGGTTAAACTAAAAATCGAAAAACCATAAACCGTGTGTGTATTTTGTGCTTTAGCATATCAACTATTCTTATCTTTACAATATGGATCTAAACACACTAAACTATGGATACCTAAATCTTCTTGACGATCTTCATCTTCAAGGCGACTCGATCCACAAACCGTGATCCATGAGCTAGGCAAGGTATGATCTTGATGCTTGGGCCGTGTAATCACCATGAAAAGCTTCTAAACTCCTTTGTTGAAGCTAATCACCAACTAATATCTTGTTTAATGATCTGAGACTAAAAACACAAGATTATTAGTAAACATAACTACATGAGTTCATCATCCTCAAAACTAGAGTGGAAGGCCTTCGGGCCAACACTTTCTTGGAATTAGTGCCGGTAAATGAAACGGCTATGGGTCTTTTTGACCCAGTGTATCGGTAACTTTCCTCTTTTACATTTTATTTCATGCATCTATACATTTCTTTTATACATTGGGGATAATGCATGATATAAGTGTGGGAGAGGGCTCTAACATGACTAATATAACTAAAAAAAAAAGAAGAAAACAAAATATATATATATATATAACTTTTTGAAAGGTAAGAACAATATTTTGATATATTTTTTTGTAAGAAATTAAGTCAATTTTAAGGAATAGGAAAATCATAATTTGGATTTCTTATACTTGGTCAAAATAAGATAATTTGTTTGATTTTAATGGTTAGAAAGAAAATTGATGAAAGTAATTTAGTCTTGATCTTTACCTTGAAAAAATATACACACTTTGTACACTACACACTTAGGGTTCAAAGCAAAAAATCTTAGGTCTTATAAAATAAAAACATATATATATGAAAATTTAATTACTAATTAGCTAGGTGCTTTGGCCTAAGCAAGCCTTGGTATTTATGCAAAAGATAATTAGAAAAGTTTGAATATATATATATATATATATATATATATATATATATATATATATATATATATATATATATATATATATATATATAAATCCTCTGATTAAGCTGGGTATTTGTGCCTCATAAAGCATAAGTATTCACGCCTAAAAGGGGTACATTTTATAAATAAAAACCCTTGGTTTTGTGGCTTCGTCTGCTCGAGTGTTTAAGTCCTTAGGGGTGTTTTCTCACCTGGTGCCCTAAGACTATCCGGTATGTGTGTCACCAACTAAAGGCACGTTACATGGGCAGATTAGAAAGCCTAATGGAATTGAGAAATAAATACCACAAAAAATAAATATAAATAAGGCATAGAAGTTAATGTTAAAGAACCCTTAGTCAAACTTCACGGTCACGATGGTGCATATGACTCAGGGTAAAGTAATAGACTAGATGAGAAATACAATTTGAGTTCTTACTTTGATTGATGACATGTTTTTGAATAGAAACTAAGTTTAAGAATAAAAAATTTGATATTCCTATAACTTATAGTTACTTGAACTCTTACAAATATACTTCAAATATTTTTTCTTTTCAAAATGCTTTTCGAAAATACTAACATTTTATCTCTTTCTTTATAGATTTTGTGGGTGGAATCAACTAAAAACCCTCACGAGATAAAACTCGTCCTCTAGGGGTAACTTAGAGGTTTAACAGCTTGTTGCACATGCTCAGTGCAATCGATTGACCTGCGAAAGTGGTCTAATAATTGATTAGGATTAGTTTTGTTGTTTTGCTCGAGGGCGAGCAAAAGATAAGTGTGGGGGTGTATCGGTCACATATATTTCATATTTATTGTCACATTACCAAGTTTATTATCTAAATAAATTATATTAATAAGTCCTATTTTCTTTATAAAATGCAGGCCCATTGCTAAAGGATAGAAAAGAGAAACGAGCCCAAAAGCCCATCAAATTCTGATTCAATTCAGAATTAATTCAAAATCAGGAAATCAGGGCAGGTCATGGTAAATCAGAGAGATTGAAAATCGATTAAAATGAATCTTCTCAAATCAAGCGGTTAAATCTAAAGATCAAATGTTGTTTCGTCAAATCCTGGAGCTGAAACAGGAAAACCAGCAGGAGATAAAGTAAGAACACAAAACAAGCAGGTGTACCCCTGATAGGAAGGAATAGGAGTGTACTCAATTCAGAGATAGAGGGTTTAGAGTCAACCTTCTTTGTTCGAATGTGATGCTCAAAAACTTCAAGAATATATTCACAATGTTTATGTATTCCTTCCGAATCACCGTAGTAGTATGAACTATTACGGGTCGATCCTCAGGGAGAGCTCGCGATGGAAGCTTTACGGTTAAGTGTTGAAGAGAGAAAACGAGAGTTCTTCTATGTTCAAAAGAATCAAAATGATATGGAAAAATAGAGGAAAACTTTGGTGTGGATTGGTTGCATGAAAATAAAAACGATGGAAAAGAAAGTGAAAAGAACTTTGAAAACTAGACTAGCTTTAGAAAGAAAACTTGAGAAGGAAAACTTTGAAAGACTTTTAGATGGAAGAAACCATTACTAGCTAACCTTTCTAATTTGCTAACTTACTAATCTCATTATGGTGATGCATGCCTCATGTTGATTCATTGGCAAATGTTTGTCTTGCTTGTTTGGTCAAAATACTTTCCCAGTTGGAGAGAATGAGTGATCTTCTTGGTCTTGTCTTGTAGCCTCATTGATTCATCGGCTCCCGAGATAGAATTTCAATGGTAGAATCAAGGAGTGTCACTCAAGGTAATGCTAAGGAAGAAGATACAAGATTCATTAGCAATTCAAAGCCATACTGAAGCTAGCATTGAAGTAAGAAAATTGTACAACAATTAGCATAGGTAGGTGCTCCATCTCCATGTTCCATCATGGCACTTGTTCTAAAGACAAGGCTCTAAATGTGGCTCACATGAATCATATAGAATTACAACAAGCATTTGCCAAGAATGAAAGTACTCATCTTCATTGGGGATGAAAGAGACTCAAAATTGTAAGATTAAAAGTTAGCAATTACCCAAGAGTTAGAAGTTAGTAAAGTTAGTGGTTAGCTAGTCATATTAGAGAGTTTAGCTAGACATTGCAAAGAAAAGAAAACAACAATTCATGGTAGAAGAAAAATGCAATGAAATTAAAGCTTGAAGAAAGTAAAGCAAGAAAGTAAAGCACTAGAATTTGCAATACTGAGAAGATAGATGGATAAATCCTTACTTCAAGTTGTCACCACTTTGATTACAAGCTCTCACACTCTCTCTTTCTCTCTTTTGCAGAATTCTAGAAGGAGGAAGGAGATAACAAGAGCACTAAAAAACTAGAGAAAATCCCTACAACTCTCTCAAAAATTACAAGCTCTTCTCTCCAAGTCTCTCCTCTCTTTTGCAGAATTCTAGAAGGAGGAAGGAGATTACAAGAGCACTAAAAAACTAAAGAAAATCCCTACAACTCTCTCAAAAATTACAAGTTCTTCTCTCCAAGTCTCTCCTCTCTTTCTCGCAGAGGCCTAGGGGTCTATTTATAGGCACCAGAGGATGATGCTCCAAAATCTAGACCGTTGGATCAAATTGTTGGCTCAACGGCCAGATTCCTGCCGCGGATCCGCGGCCAGAGCCACGTTTCCGCGGCAGAATCTTGGCCGTTGCGCCAACGAATTCTGTTGTCGTTCTGTTGGAGTCTGTTGGCCACGTTGGATCTTCTAGAAGGCTGGGAATATGCGTGGATGACTCCAGATCTGGGCTTAACTTTTGGGCTTTTCTTTTGGCTTTTAATTAATCCATTAATCCTTGATAATTTCATAGATTATGGGCCTTCCTCTCCATTAATGGTGGACCTGCAAATTTAGAGAGAAAAAGAGTAAAAAGCTTATTTTTATTTACATAATGCATGATATGGATGTGAAAAATGATGCAAAAATGAATAACAATCACACCCCCATACCTATCTTTTGCTCGTCCCCGAGTAAAAAGAGAAAAAAGAAAAAATCCTAACTAAATTATTGCACCACTTTCGTAGGTGACATTATTGCACTGAGCACGTGCAACAAGCCGTTAAACCTCTAGGTTACCCTAGAGGAGGAGTGTTGTCTCCTGAGGATTGCACCCACAAAATCCATAAAGAAAAAAGGAAAATGTTAGTGAAAAGTTTGATCCATATTTTTCAAGAATCTTACTTGATCTATAGGTTTCAGGTTACCCTAAACTCGTCATTCTTTTTATAAGTGTCTATTTAGAGTTTTATCTTCAACTTAGGTTAAGTTTTTAAGGAATAGATCGAAGACCGGATTTTGCATCAAACCTAGTATATATACATCTATAAATATGAAGGATTTCTCTTAGACTAAAGATCATTTATTTACTAATATATACAATATTATATATTTTTTTATTTTTATTTATTTATTTATTTATTTATACTTTCTTAGCTTCCTTAGGCTTTCTAATTTACCCATGTAACGAGCCTCTCACCGATGACTCCCAAACTAGTCGGTCTTAGGGCACCAGATGAAGATACATCCCTAAGGTTCAAGGACTCGAGTAAACTAGGCCACGAATACTAAGGACTTAACCACCTTTAGGCGTAACTAGCCATGCTTCTTAAGGCACAGCCAACCAGCTTAATTAGTGGCTAAGTAATTATTTTATTTATTTATTTATACTTATTATTTTTCTTTTTCTTTTTTTATTATATATATATGTAAATAGAATCACTAAGTCTTTGATTAATCCCTCAATATGTTTAATGTATATATGCTAAAGAAAGAATTAAAATCTAGCTATCTTTCTTATCCTTTTTCACTTAACCTAAAAATCCAACAAAACTCCTCTTTTCGACTTATATTAAGAAATCTTAGTTAAGAGTTTCCTTAATCCCTAAAATCAAGTTTGATTCTTTAAAAATGGATCAAAATTCTCTTTTTTTTATTTTTTTATTTTTTCTAAAAAGAAAAAGTAAAATCTAAAGAAAATGAAAAATCTACAAAGAAAGGTAAAATCTAAAAAAAAATAAAAATCCTAAAATCTAAAAAAGAAAATAAAAATCCTAAAATCTAAAAAAGAAAATAAAAATCCTAAAAAGAAAATGAAAATCCTAAGTTAGTATCTACCCCCCATACCTATCTTATGCATTGTCCTCAATGTATGCAAGATAAAATATGCATGAAATAGGTAAAGGAACTGAATCACCCCCATCGTCGTTTTGGACCAACGGTGGTGCTGGGTCCAGCCGACTGTGAACGCCGAAGCCCTGCCTCAATACGGTCCAACCTAGAGGATTGCTCCTCCACTTTTTTCCTCAGCCGAACCTGTCCCCTAAAAATTTTCTTCATGCCCCGCCAAATAGTGGACATGAATGCACGTGAGTCTGTAGGGGGTTCTTGGTGCCAAAACACAGGTTCATCTTCCTCCTCTAGACTCTCCTCAGAAGAGGACTCCACAGGCACATCCTCGGGCTGGACACTAGGGGTACAGACCGCATGTAAGCAACTGTTGTTGGCACTAGTGGCCCTCTCATGTGTGACAAACACCCGGTTATAAGCGTCAAATACAGCGTCCGGTAGGAAAGTCCTACACAGATGCATGATCAGAATGGCATGAGAAAATTTAGCACCCCGGGTGCGTGAGGAGTTGGTAATTATGGAATGGAAGATGGTCCTGTTGAGGCAGACCGTGTGCTGCCTAGTCATAAGGTCATGGATAATTTGCAACACTGGGTGGTTAAAGGAAGTGGTGTGGTCCAGACCCAAAATATTGCGTTGGATCCATCGTCCAACGCAATGTACATTGCGGAATGTGGTTCTGGCCTTAAGCCCGCGGTCTTGCTCGGTGCAGCGGGCCCCCATAATGGTCATGTAGTCAATGAGTGGAAGGGGGTCGCTATGATGTGGGTAAATAGGGACATGAGTGAGTTCCTCAAGGAGAGGAAGTGTGATGAATATGTCTCCTAAGGGTATGTGGACCGTGAATTGATATGTGTTTAAATCAACCGATGCATGATCAATGGAATTATAGAATGATGTCACTAAATCGGGACAATAAAATGCATCATTATCGGTATTATCATACACAAGCGAGTACCAATCCCATGCCCGGATCCTATTAATGAAAATGTGTCCATACCCATTGGTGTCACATAGAATTTTTTGAATAATCCTTTTCAGTAAACAAATTTGGTGCCATGCTATGAAAGTGCAGATCAACAAAATAGATCGGGAGATTGAAATCAAACCGCCCCCGGAATTCGTGGGGGGAAATTAAAGTCGGTTTGCAGAGGGCACAAGATCAATAATTTGGACGATCGGGCACCAGATCGGCGACCAGCAGAGAAAATCGACGGCCAAAGAACTTAGCGGCACTCCAGCAGAGACAAGACAGCCGCGGATTCGCGGCCCTGGTCGCGCAAACGCGGCAGACAGGCAGAGACTGTGGAGGGGAAAAATTCTGAGGGCGGCGCTTGAAGGGATAGTTTTAGATCTGAGATTCGTTTGGGGTTTGAGGGGAGATAGTCAGGGTAGATCAAATTTATAGGGGGATGAAAAGGTAGAAGTCCCAATATGACCCTAGGTGAATTTGGATATTTACAAACCTAGGTTAATTTGAAATGGGAGTTATGAAGAAGTGGATCTCTTGGTGCCAATTAGCACCAAAGCCCAATTTTTTATTTTTTATTTTTATTTTTTTTGCGTTTGTTATTTTTTTATTTATTTATTTACAAAAGGGTACCAAAATAATTTACAAGGAAATTGTACATGAAGTATGTCCACCACCTAGGACTTCTTTTGGTCGTATCCCTCTAGCCCGTTTTCCATCATTCCAATGGGTCCGTTTAATAGGGCTCAGTTGGGAAACCAATTGTATTGTCACTTGACCCTTTGGCATCCCCAGTTTCACCTTTTTTAGTTGTTTATCCCTCATGTCACTACAATCCTCTTTCAAAAACTTGCCACCATCACTCTTTTCATTTGAAACTTCTTTATTCTGAATGCCAAGAAATTCCAACTCAGCCCCGTATATTTCCTCAAAGCTGAGGTCAACACTTTCCCCTGGATATGTGCAATTAATCAAAACATCCCAAGTTGGTTCATCCAGACACATGAGTTCGTCTTTGAAGAGGTCTTCAAAAAGTATGTCAATTGGAGGTTCGTGAATTATATCCTCATGGAATACACTCTTTGTTGGCTCTTTGAAAGTGAAGATATCCAAATCAAATTATCCCTTTTTAAAGGGTACTCAAACATTAGGATCTTCCACATCAAGATGGTTGCATTCATTTTGAAATAATTCATTAAGAAACAGCAACTCATCTTCTGAATTTTCACTTTCTTCCTCACAATTGTTTCCAACTAAATTTACCTCAAATGTGTGATCTTTTGTCTTACGAGGTTGTTTGTCTATGTTGAAGACATTCACTTCTCGAGTCATGTCACCAAAAGTTAACCTCATGGATCCATTCCTGCAATTAATGATGGCATTTGCTGTAGTAAGGAATGGTCGCCCCAGGATAACAGGAGTTTGAGCCCTATGATTGGAGTTAGACACGGGTTGTGTCTCAAGAACTATGAAATCAACAGGGTAAATAAACTCCCCAACTCTGACAAGAACATCATGAATTTCCCCTTTGGGAATCTTCACAGAGCGATCGGCCAATTGTATCGTAACTTGGGTCAGACGGAGATCGCCTAACCTAGTTGTTGATACACGGAAAAGGGAAGGAGATTGATACTGGCTCCCAAATCAAGTAATGCCCTATTGATAGTAGTCTGTCCTATGATACAAGAGATGGTTGGGCTCCCTGGGTCCTTGTACTTCACAGGAATTGGCCTAGTGAACAACTCGCTAATGTTTGAAGATAGGAAGACTTTTTTAGGGACTTTGGCTTTCCTCTTCTTTGTGCACATTTCCTTTAAAAATTTGGCATATGAAGGGACTTGTTGTATTGCATCAAGAAGAGGTACATTTATTTGGACTTGATTAAATATTTCTCTGATCTTTTCCATATGAGCATTCAGTTTTTGATCTGCTAGCCTATTTGGAAATGGTGCAATAGGCCTATATGGTTGCTCATCTACCTTTTCTTTTTCTTTGGCTTTGGAAGTTGATGGTTCAGAACTGGAAGATGGATTGTCTTGAGTTGGTTGCACTGAAACAGGAGGTGTTGAGTTTGGCACTAATTTGGATGGTTGATTAGAAACCTTATTATCTACCCGCTTCCCAGATCTCAGAATATGAATAGTGTTGTATTGACTGGGGCCCATGTCTTCAACTTCATGCAGAGGGAAGTGATTTTTTGGATTGGGCACTGGCTGGCTTGGTAGCATACCTTTTTGTCTGTCATTTAAAGAATTAGCCAATAGCCCTATCTGGACCTGTAACTTATTCATATCCTGAGCCTGGGTTTTTGTTAGGGTTTCTATCATTTTTTCCAAATCTGATATTCTCTTATCTGAATTACTCTGGGGTTGATGTTGTTGATATGTAGGCTGAAAGTTTGTTTGGTGATGTGGTGGACTCTGATATGACTGGAATTGTGGTGGATTCTGATATGAGTGAAAATTTGGTAGATTCTGGTTGAAACTGGGTGGATGAGACTGAGCAGGATATGGATGTGGAAATGATTGCCTAGGTTGCTCAGGGCCAGACTGACTCCAGGAAAAATTTAGATGGTTTCGCCATCCCGGATTGTACGTATTGGAGTATGGATTGTGGTTGGGTCTCGTATAAGCAGTATTCGTGTTCTCCTGATACATTTGAGACTGGTAAACAGGACACTCCTCGAATACGTGGTTGAGATCATAGCAATAGGTACAACCCGGTTTGACCACAGGTGGTGGGTTAACCTGGTTCACAGCAGAATGTTCCCTTGATTCAAACTGTTCTATCCTCTTCATCAGTTGTGTTATTTTAGCCTCAGCAGCTATAGAGGATTCTATTGAATGCATACCGGTTCTGAAAGTGGTGTGAGTGAGTTTATCTGGGCATGACTCCCACTGAATGGTTTTCTCAACTAAGGCTTCAAAGTGATCCCACCCTTGATTCTCATCTTTCTTTAAAAATTCCCCTTGGCACATGGTTTCAAGGAGTGTCTTTGTTTGGTAATCAAGTCTGTCATAGATAATTGGCATTGCCGCCATTTCTCTATGCCATGATGAGGACATAGGGCTAGTAAGTCTTTGAAGCGTTCGAAATATTTTCAGAATGGTTCATTTGGTTCTTGCTTGAATTGCATAATGTTCTTTCTCAAGAGGGCTGTCTTGTGAATGGGATAAAACTTTTTAAGAAAGACTTGTACAAGATCATCCTATGAAGAGATCGAACTGGCAGGGAGATTGTAAAGCCATTTCTTACCTAAATCTTTTAGCGCAAAGGGTATGAACCTTAGTCTAACAGTGTCCTCAGTTAATTGGAAAATCCTCATCATCACGCATACTTCTTCAAACTCACGAATGAAGAAATATGCATCCTCAGATTCTAAGCCATGAAATCGCGGAAGTGTGTTTATAAATTGTGGCTTCAGCTCAAAATGATTTCCATTGGTCACTGGGAGAAGAATGCATGATGGAAGTGAAGTGCGGATCGGGTAGAACTTGTCTTGAAGTGAAGTGTTATTTGCCATAATTGGAATTGTGTCAGGTGGTGGTATTTGTGCAAGTGTAGGAATTCTAACAAGTTTTGCAGAATTTGGATCTCGGTACCACTCTTGCATACACAATCACAGACAACGTTCACCGATCACACAAGCAAAAGAAAATGAAAATAACAAACAAGAAAAGAAAAATCAATCACAAGCTATCTAGGATACCTGGACCTAGACGACTCCTAACTGTTCGATGAACCAAAGAAGGTTATTGCTTGAGTCAGACCACAGTTAATCAGCCAGGTAGGGGCAAAATACGGTGGGAGGTATCCGTGCGTAAGCAACGGGCCTTAATTACGCCAAACCACGGTATCTTCAAGGCGTAACCTCTTAATCCCCAACCTTAGACACTGATTTGACGGGAGTATGAATCAAAATTAATTTCCAACTTCAGCTGATCTCCTACTGAGTCCGGATGTCCTTAGGGCCAACGTCTATCAGATTTTATTAAAAAGCTTGGGATTGTGAGTGCTTGGATGATGATTTTTGGGCCAAGGAAAGGGTGATGAAATCCCCACCTTATCTTGTTTATTGGTTGGTGCCCTTAAAATCGATTTGGTGCAAGTGTACAGTATATGCAAACAAGGTTCACTCAAAGCAATGTAAATCAACCAAGAAGTGAGTCCTATTCGAAATGCAATGCGAACGTACCTTGTTCCAGAACTCTTCAACAGTAAAGTAAATGAATTGAAAAGACACGTGCCTAAAAATGCAAACGTCTAATCAATTTTTAACTTTTCACCAAATGTTTTACTGTTGATTATTAACAGGATCCTGGTGAGAGCATACAAGAAATAAGATTTCCAGCAGCTGTATTTTTGCAAAGCAAACAACCCTGCACAAAAACAGTGAGTAGTCAACTCCTCCTTGCCGCGGATCCGCGGCTTTGGCCGAGAAAACGCGGCAAATCAGAGGGCACTTGGTCACTGCTTTCGAGAGCAGAGGCCCAAGGCCACTTATATGTTACTGCAGTGCTTTGTTTCTTTTTTCTTCAACCTGTAACCTGCAACAGAGAAGAAAATTCGTTTAGTTCTTCAATTAAATGTAAACCGTTGCTTTCCCCAGCAACGGCGCCAAAATTTGATAGGAAGGAATAGAAGTGTACTCAATTCAGAGATAGAGGGTTTAGAGTCAACCTTCTTTGTTCGAATGTGATGCTCAAAAACTCCAAGAATGTATTCACAATGTTTATGTATTCCTTCCGAATCATCGTAGTAGTATGAACTATTACGGGTCGATCCTCAGGGAGAGCTCGCGATGGAAGCTTTACGGTTAAGTGTTGAAGAGAGAAAACGAGAGTTCTTCTATGTTCAAAAGAATCAAAATGATATGGAAAAATAGAGGAAAACTTTGGTGTGGATTGGTTGCATGAAAATAAAAACGATGGAAAAGAAAGTGAAAAGAACTTTGAAAACTAGACTAGCTTTAGAAAGAAAACTTGAGAAGGAAAACTTTGAAAGACCTTTAGATGGAAGAAGCCATGACTAGCTAACCTTTCTAATTTGCTAACTTACTAATCTCATTATGGTGATGCATGCCTCATGTTGATTCATTGGCAAATGTTTGTCTTGCTTGTTTGGTCAAAATACTTTCCCACTTGGAGAGATTGAGTGATCTTCTTGGTCTTGTCTTGTAGCCTCATTGATTCATCAGCTCCCGAGATAGAATTTCAATGGTGGAATCAAGGATTGTCACTCAAGGTAATGCTAAGGAAGAAGATACAAGATTAATTAGCAATTCAAAGCCATACTCAAGCTAGCATTGAAGTAAGAAAATTGTACAACAATTAGCATAGGTAGGTGCTCCATCTCCATGTTCCATCAAGGCACTTGTTCTAAAGACAAGGCTCTAAATAAGGCTCACATGAATCATATGGAATTACAGCAAACATTTGCCAAGAATGAAAGTACTCATCTTCATTGGGGATGAAAGAGACTCAAAATTGCAAGATTAAAAGTTAGAAATCACCCAAGAGTTAGAAGTTAGCAAAGTTAGTGGTTAGCTAGTCATGATAGAGAGTTTAGCTAGACATTGCAAAGAAAAGAAAACAACAATTCATGGTAGAAGAAAAATGCAATGAAATTAAAGCTTGAAGAAAGTAAAGCAAGAAAGTAAAGCACTAGAATTTGCAAAGCTGAGAAGATAGATAGATAAATCCTTGCTTCAAGTTGTCATTACAAGCTCTCACACTCTCTCTTTCTCTCTTTTGCAGAATTCTAGAAGGAGGAAGGAGATTACAAGAGCACTAAAAAACTAGAGAAAATCCCTACAACTCTCTCAAAAATTACAAGCTCTTCTCTCCAAGTCTCTCCTCTCTTTTGCAGAATTTTAGAAGGAGGAAGGAGATTACAAGAGCACTAAAAAACTAGAGAAAATCTCTACAACTCTCTCAAAAATTACAAGCTCTTCTCTCCAAGTCTCTCCTCTCTTTCTCGCAGAGGCCTTAGGGGTCTATTTATAGGCACTAGAGGATGTGACTCAAAAATCTAGAACGTTGGATCAAATCGCTGGCTCAACGGCCAGATTCCTGCCGCCGATCCGCGGCCAGAGCCACGTTTCCGCGGCAGAATATTGCCGTTGCGCCAATGAATTCTGTTGCCGTTCTGTTGGAGTCTGTTGGCCACGTTGGATCTTCTAGAAGGCTGGGAATATGCGTGGACAACTCCAGATCTGGGCTTGACTTTTGGGCTTTTCTTTTAGCTTTTAATTAATCCCATTAATCCTTGATAATTCCATAGATTATGGGCCTTCCTCTCCATTAATGGTGGACCTGCAAATTTAGAGAGAAAAAGAGTAAAAAGCTTATTTTTATTTACATAATGCATGATATGGATGTGAAAAATGATGCAAAAATGAATAACAATCAACCCCCTCGGTTGTGGTCACCTGGCCACAGCCATGCCGCATCTGCTGCCAAAGCCGCATTTTTCGCAGCTGTTTGATTATTATTGGGGGAGCGTTTGCTCCCCCTATCTCCATACGTCCTCCCCCGTTTGGGTTTTTCCTATAAATACTGTATTTTTCAGAGAAAAAGGGGCCAAAAATTAGTTTAAGTTTTTCTCTTTGTTTTTAAGGTTTAGGCTCTTTGTTAGATAGTATAGAAGTTGTATCTCTATTTTATAATTTATAGTTCAGTTCAAATAGCAGTGAGAGAGAGGAATAGAGTGATTGTAATCTGAAGATTGAAGTGACATCAATAAAAGGATCAAGCTTTCTCTTCTTCCACTCTAATTCACGGGTATGTCGTGCTTTATTTACATGTATTATTTTTCATCTTCCATGAGTAGCTAAATTCATTTTCTGGGCTCACTATTGCTCCTCTCTTCGATCCCTCTTCTTTTTGAATGATTTCGATGTAAAGACCCAATGGAATCATATGCATGCCTAAACTAAGCCTTTCTTCTTTGAAAGTGTTCTTGAAGGCACATGAGGATGGGTTTGGATTTCTAAACTTCTACTTCTTTTAAAACATCTCTTGAACTTGTTTTTATTTCATACTTAAGATACTTGATGATTTAACATTCAATTCAAGATGGTTTCTTAAAGAAAAGAGTTAACTTTTTCAAACTATCTTATTTGCTTTGCATAAAATTTTCTAAACTCAAGCATAATTTTTGCCTATGATCAAGTTGAGGCACTAAGAATTTCAAGAGAAGAACACATCGTTGAGTAGTGAGATAGTGAGCCCAGATCTTCTTCTTATATTAAAAACAACAAATCACTCTTCATGCTTTTCATAAAAATCACCTTTTTCAAAGCCTTCTCTAAGTTTACAATTTTTATTTTAATCATTTCCCTGCTCTCCATTCTCTTTTTCAATTTATGAAAAAAAACAAAGAAAGACGCCAACTCCATTCTTTGTTACTAAACAAAAACACCGAAAAGCTTCTATCGCATTCCTCCTTGTGGACACTACCTTTTAGCCTAAAGCTACACGGTAATTCTTATCACTTTCATTTCACAATCAGTACATTGCCAGTAGTGATAATCTTGAGAGGGCAACATTCATGTGCTCGGGCAAAATTTGCTGAGCAAGAAAAACTAGACGCTCTTCGAACACATAGTTCATAGCTTGACAGTATGTGTAGCTTGGAGTTTGGACTTGTGTTGGGTTGACTTGGTTTACTAAAGCCAGTTTTTTAGTTTCTATGTCTTCCAGTCTTCTCATTAGGCTAGCAACTTTATCCACGGTAGAGATTGATGACTCGATGGAATGGAGGCCTCCTTTTGAATAGATTGGGTACCTGTTCTTATATTTTTCTGGAGTGGGTTCCCATTTGATGATTTTCTTCGCTAAATTTTTAAACAATTTCCACCTTTGGTTTGCATCCTTTTGCAAGAATCCCCTTGGCACATAGTTTTTAAGAGAGTCTTAGTTTGATAGTTTAGACCATCATAGAGAATTTGGCACTGCCTCCATTTCTCTACACCGTGATGAAGGCATTGGGCAAGGAGATCTTTAAAACGTTCAACGTACCTCCAAAAAGGTTCACTCGAATCTTACTTAAATTACATGATGTTCTTCCTAATGATTATTTGTGCTATAGTGTATATAGTGAACTTTTGAAGATTTTATTGATATTTAATGGTAATTATTTAGATTTAAAAGATGTTTAAAATTTTCAAAATATAGAATTTGGGCTCCTGCCGGTCGACCGGACGATTGACCGACCGCAGAGCTTATTGCTCTGACAGTAGACCAACGTGTACAGACATGCACGAGTCCATGAGGACTAGGGGTCGATTAACCGCAGAATGCACTCTGCTCTATGTTTTGGGTTTCGGTCATCCGTTTAGTCGACCACCAGAGCTCTCTGAAGTTGATCACCAAGTGTTCTACCTTGTATTTGAGAAGTTGGAGGTTTTTGCCTTAGCGAGCTTGTGGGTTCGCGTGTGTTGTTATTCTTGCAAAAACAAGTGAGAAACTTGCTGGTCCAAGAGTTCTTGAGGGAACTTACAGGTGTTGCGGCATCGAGTGATCTTGTGGGATCGATTATAGGAGAAATTGTTCATTGCAATGAAGGCGGGGATATAGAGCAAATGGCTCGAACCTCGAAACAATTCTCCCATGTTTGTGATTGCTTATCTCTCTCTACTCTACTTACTTGTGATTATATCTTGCATGCTCTTAGTATACTTGTCTATTTTTACATGCTTGATATATTTTTATGTGCTATACTTGTTTGAACCAAGAGAGCAATTGATTGAGTTAGACCTACACACAAAATACAGAATTTCAGAACTTTTAAATAAAGAGTGCAAGTGCTCAATTCTACCATGATAGTAAGTGGCTATGCGGGTCGTGATCCACAAAGAGGGACTAGCGATGGAAGCTTTTTAAGCAAGTTTTCTTTTATGCTACACTTAATGGTTAAAATTCTTCTTTTAGTTCTTAAAAAGAAAAGATAAAAATAGAGTTAAAGTCAAGTTAGGAAGAAAGTGGTAGAATGAGAAGGTGGAGAAAATAGAAGTGATATGTACAAAGAAATTGAAAAAGAGTGAAATAGATTTGGAAGATTGTGGTGTTGGTAATTTACACTAAAAGTTAAAAGAAAGAAATTAAAAATAATTACTTACCTCCTTTGACAAAAAGCTTATCTTGAATCTTTGGCGACGATGTTACCTTGAAGTGGAGGCAATCAGCGCATAGCCCATAAGAGTTGATTCTCATCTCTTCCACATTACATCATCAAGACAAAACAAGCAGGAAATGATACAGATTGAGACTAAAATCCATCGTCATGACCTATCGGTGGCACTCGCAAAGGCAAGGTTCTTTTGATTCTATAAGACTCACTTAGATAGCAATTGGTACAAGAAAGAGAGAAGTAGAAAAGAAGAAGAAGAACACAAAAAATAAAGTACAGAAAAAAAGGTAACTATAGATTCGATTTTATAACAATAAGAGAAAAGAAGAACAACTTACACCGGTGTCACTCTCAGTACAAGCTTCATTCTCATTCTCCTATGAAACTCTGATCTCCTCTGAATTACATAAATGAGAACTGAAAATTAGTTAAATGAAAACTAAAAATTACACTAAAAAAATGAAAAAGTGTACTAAATTCTATCTCCGCATCATCGTCCTTTTTTGCAGTGAAAAATCTGCCTTTTATAAGCAAAAAACCCAGAGGGGAGAGGACTGAGGAGATAAGGGGAGCAAATGATCCACTTATCTCCACCAAAGAGCCGCGGATCCGCGGCCAGGATGTGGCCAAGTGGCCACATCTAGGTGGGGATGTTGGATGCGTGTGATTTTGCCCCTTTTTGTCCGGCTGGATTTGCTGTTTCAGCTCCTGGATTTGAGAAAACAGCCTTTGATCGTTAGCTTTAACCGATTGTTTTGAAGAGATATATTTTTAATTAATTTCCAACTGATCTGAACCGACCTGATCTGCCCAGATTTACTGACTTCGATTTAATTCTGATTTAAATCAGAATTTGATGGGCTTTTGGGCTCATTTCTCTTCCCTCTCCTTTAGTAATGGGCCTGCAAATAAATTAAATAATAATTAAGAAAAAGTAGAGTTTATTCTATGATAAGTATAAGAATATAATAATGAATATTCAATATTAGCAACCGATCACACCCCCATACCTATCTTTTGCTCGTCCTCGAGCAAAACAATTAAACAAAATATTATTAGACCACTTTCGCAGGTCACGCGATTGCACCGAACATGTGCAACAAGCCATTAAACCTCTAGGTTCCCCTAGAGGACGAGTTTTGTCTCGTGAGGGTTTTCAGTGGATTACACCTATAAAATCCGTAAAGAAAGAGAAAAATGTTAGAACTTTGAAAACACATTTTGAAATAAAAATATTTGAAATATTATTGTAAGATTAAAGTAATCTATAAGTTATAGGAAAACCAAAATTTTCATTCCTTAATCACTATTCAAAAATTTGTTATCAATCAAAGTTAGGAGTCAAATTATACTTCTCATCTAGTGTATTACTTTACCCTAAGTCATATGCACCTTTGTGACCGTGAAATTTTGACTAAGGGTTCTTTAACTCTAACACTTATGCCCTATTCATTTATTATTTTATTATTATTATTATTTTTTGTGGTATATTCCTTAGTTCTATTAGGCTTTCTAATTTGCCCATGTAACAAGCCTTTAATCGATGACTCCCAAACCAAACGGTCTTAGGGTACCAGGTGAGAAAACACCCCAATAACTTAAGGACTCGAGCAAACACGGCCTCAAATCTAAGGATTTTATTATTTGAACCGCTTTTAGGCGTGAATACTTATGCTTTATTAGGCACAAATACCCAGCTCAATCAGAGGATTTTTATATATATATTTTTCAAACTTATCTAATCATCTTTCGCATAAATACCAAGGCTTGCTTAGGCCAAAGCACCTAGCTAATCAATAATTAGATTTCTTTATCTTTCATAGATATATTTTTTTTCTCTTCTTTTTTTTATTTTTTAAGGCATAAGAATCTTTGTTTTTGAACCCTAAGTGTGTAAGTGTATGAAGTGTGCATATTTTATCAAGGTAAAGATCAAGACTAAATTACTTTGACAAATTATCTTCCTAACCCTAAAAATCAAACAAATAATTTTATTTTGACCAAGTATAAGAAATCCTAATTCTGATTTTCCTATTCCTTAAAATTTACTTAATTTCTTATAAAAAAAATATGTCAAAATATTATTTCTATTTTCAAAAAGTTTTTAAAAGTAAAGAAAATGTTAATTTTTTTCTTTTTTTTAAATAAAAAGAAAAACCTAAGTTATGTTAGACCCTCCCCCACACCTATTTCATGCATTGTCCTCAATGTATGAATTAATGCATATAGATGCATGAAAAAGAAGAAAGGGAAGGAAAATATTACCTTAAGGTAGTGGTTCTGAGGGTGGTCTGATTGGTCCATGAAATGCGGCCCAATCGAATTTTCGTTGAGTTCGGAGGAACCCACCAGAAATCTCTCTAATATAACCCACTAAAATGATGTATACATGAATGATTTTTATTAAGAATTTTACCTCATCTAATTTTCAAATTTCACAAATAATTTCGGAGTCAATTTTATCAACACCCTTGTCCAAAAATGGAGTGTGAAAAGATAGAATGATTGACTTGGACTTAAAAAGTACAGGAACTAATACCGACTCAGGATAGTGACTTAAGTCAAGTAAAGGTTCAGGAAGTGGGTCCAAATCAAGAAGTTAAAACTCAAGTCCACATTCATTTCCCCACAATGCAATGTTACTTAATATTGGTGAGTCATGTTCAAGAATGACAGATGTGGGAATCGAAACTGACTCTAAAATATTACTCAAGTTGGGTAACAAAATAGGAGTCAATATTGATTTAGGAATTTGAACTAAATCACAAATTTGAGAATCTAGGTCACATTTCTCTTTGAGTTCAATTTCATAGAAATGAGAACTTGCCAATTTGTCAATGGGACTTTCAAAAGTATGAAATTGGTCAAGTTCAATATGATGATCATCAAAGATGGGCGATTCAATTTCAAGATGAATTGGCACAGGATCCAATGTTGACTCGGGAAAAAGATTGAAATCAGGTGAAGACACTGGAGTTATTATTGAATCTGGAAGTACAATTGAATCACCAAGTTGAGGTTTAGGATCATATTCATTCTAAAGTTCAATTTCAGGAAAGGGATAATTTGCCAAACTGTCAATATTATTTTCAAAATTTAGAGTCTGACAAGTTCAAATGGTTGTGCTGAAATGGAATCTTGTTTTCTAAAACAACATGATTCTTCGGCTCTAACAAAATGGTTAGCGACATCATAAATGGTCAAATGGTGAGAACAGAGAGTTTGGACCATCATATATATGTCATGAATACGAGCGATTTGAGCCTGAGTCATGGCTTCAAGAATTTTTTCATAGTTGATTAGTTTATCGTTTTGTTGCGATTGGACTTGAAAAGATGAAGTGTTATTTTGGAATTTGTGTTGAAATTGTGATTCCGTCAGATTTTGTGATTATTGCTTGAACTCACGCATACTCATTTCCAAGATTGATGGTTTTCTATTTTGAACTGGTGGAATTTAGTATGAATCTTGGAAATATTGTGGACAAGGTTGATAAGGAGGACAAGTTGGTTGAAAATTGGACTCGGGGGAGGTGAATCTCCATTGACTCTGTGAAGAATTGAAATTATTTTAGAAATTATGGTCATAAGATTGGGGTTATGGGTTATATTGTTTCGGATAAGACCAATCCGGTACAGTAGGTTAGGTAAAGTTATGATACGTTGGGTTAGTAATATCCGAAAAAGAGGTCGGGGTGTAATATGGATTATCATTAAAATTGCAAAAATTATTGTCATAAGACATATCACATAGGAAATGTCAAACATAAATAAAGGAAAACAAACAAATAAGCAAACAAATAAAAAGAAAAAATCTAACCTAAGTTAGGGTAAACCTTAGATCTACTGGTTAGACTGTCACGGGAAGTATGAAAGTACACCTAGAGGGGGGGTGAATTGGTGTACGGCTAATTTAATGAACTAAATGCGAAAATTAAAAAACTAATTGCAACTACACTTAATGCAACCGAGTGTAGCCAAATTCCCGGTGAAGGGCTCTGGACTAACTCCTCTTGATTCCTCTGAATAAGAGTTGAGGCGCTATATGAAGCACTCGTCGTTAAGCACAAGTGAGACACACACAAACAAACCAAGCATATAATATGTATGAGCAATATGAATAGATGCAAGGCACAAATAAAAGAGAGAGAGAGTTTAGAGTCAATGGATCAAACGCAAACAACAAGATGTGTTTCGAGGTTCGAGCACAGAGCTCTACATCCCCGCTTTCACCGAGAAGGATTTCCAATCCACTAGGAGTACCGAACTCCTCTCTCAACCAATACAACCTCCACCGAGGCAATACAAAGGGTCTACCGAAGACCGGAGTACCGAACTCCACCAATCCAACCAATACAACCTCCACCGAGGCAAAACAAAGGGTCTACCGAAGACCGGAGTACCAAACTCCACCAATCCAACCAATATAACCTCCACAGAGGCAAAACACAACCTCACACAAGAGGGGTACAAATCCAACTCCACCTCACACAAGAGGGAGTAAACCACAACCTCAACCTCTACCAAAGAGGGAGCAACCAACAACCCAAATCAACCTCTACCAAAGAGGGATACAACAAGTGAAAGGGTTTACAACTTGGTGGTTTCCTCAATCACAAACAATTTTCCCACAAATAAAGATCCTATAGAATAGGATAGGAGATATAGCTCAAGTGTGAAAAACAAAGTGTTTTGATCAAAGAAAAATCTCTTGGGAAAATACCAAATGGATATAGAATTTTTAGACCAAAACTTAATTCCCAAAAACCTATTTTCTTTGTAATAAACAAAACACTTTAAAACAAATAGAGATTTAGAAATTTTGCACCCAAAACTTTTGGCTTGAAAACACTGAAAAAGTATGAATTTTTCTCCTTGAAAACCTTAGCCAAAATCCCAAAGAAATGGGGTTTAAATAGGCTTCCAACAAAAACTAGTCGTTGAGCTGATCTGGCAGCTATGGCGGCTGGCGGTCGACCGCCAACGGTCAAATTTTTGACCGTTGGAAGCCAGCGGTCGACCGCCCGGTCGACCGTCCCAATCCAGAGAGCAAAAGCTCTCTGGCCGGTCGACCGCTCGGTCGACCGCCCTTTGCCTTACGGTCGACCGCCAGAGCCTGGCAGGCACAGTTCTGGGACAGAAAAACTTGTTTTTAATTATTCTAGAAATTCCCATAAATTCCTTAAAAATTCACAAAAATAGTTTTCTCATTATACATTGATATATAAACTTCTGTGAAAAATTCCAACACAAATTTCAAACTTTTTGAACCATTTTTGTGACTTATAAATTTTGCTGAAAACCAAAAGGTGTATTTTTCCAAACTTAGATTTTTTCAAAATTCATTCAAATACAAAAACATGATACTTAAACACTTTTAGGCATGTTGCATATGGACATAAGTCCAATATACATGAAACATATATATATTCATGTTTTTGACTTTAATTCTAAAAATATGTTTTGTTAAAATATCAAAACACCAAAACTCATGAATAAGCATATCAAAATAAGTTTGTCTAAGATATGAAGCATACATGTATATAGAACTTATCTAATATACATAAACACATGTAAACTTATATTGATCTATCTATTCATGAAAACCAAGATCGGTTAAACCAAAAACCAAAAACCAATATCCAAAACATAAAACGTGTGTGTGTTGTGAACTTGAGCATATCACACTATTTAATCTTTACACATGGATCTAAAACAAACTATAAACAATATACCGAAGTCTTCTTGACGAACTCCGTCTTCAAGTCGACTCGATCCATACTGTGATCCACCGAGCTTGACTCCAATGAGTGCTATATATGATCTTGATGCTCAGGCTCTTGAATCACCATGTGAAAGGCTTCAAAACTTCTTTGTTGAAGTTAATCACCAACTAATATATTGGTTAATGATCTGAAACTAAACATCATAAGATAATTAGTAAACATAACTACATGAGTTAATCATCATCAAAACTAGAGTGAAAGGCCTTTGGGCCAACAATCTCCCCCTTTTTGATGATGACAAAACTCATGGAGTTATATATGCATGGATTAAAGTAAAGCTTCAAAGAAGCTCCCCTTTAACTCATGCATCACAATAAACAATAAGATATTCAACAAATGTATGCATCAACTAGGAGAGAGAAGCATGCATAAATCAACCATATTTTTCAAAAACCTTCTCCCCCTTTTTCTCACATATTTATTTTTTTATTGTGAGATGCATAAACTCAATATATGCAAAAACATAAATCCTTTTTCCGAAAACATGCTCTTGATACCAAACATGAAATGCATCAACATGCATAAATAAAACAAGCTCTTGATACCAATTAAAACAAGACATATCAATAAAATAAAACATGTTCTCTTGATATTAATAACAACAAAACATCCAAAACATAAATATGCATATAAACTTAAATACTTTTCCTCCTTTGAATAAAGCAAGGAAAACATGCATATATACTAAATATTTCTCCCCCTTTTTGTCAATCATCAACAAAGGGGTAAAACAAAATAAAAAACAATAAAGAATATATGCGATATAAATTCATGAAGAGGAAGACGCTAAGTTAACTTCCCTACATATATGCATTATATGAAGAAGGGATGACAAGCCCTAATTCACATAACACATAATATGTAATACATAAGAAGAGATGTGAAACTCCCCCTACACACGTGTACCGCATAAAGAAGAGTTGTCAAACTCCTCAATATAAGATACACTCAACATGAATCTATATGTAGAAGAGATGTTAAGCTCTCCTTGCATATAGACAATCCATATAAAAACATTTTGAGTAAAAAATTTTTTTTTAATACTTACTTAAAACAAATTTTGAGATATCTTAGTAAATCAAATTTTAAGATACAAATATAAATTTTCATGTATACCAATTGAAAGAAATAGATCAATAGATACCAACATAAATTTTCATGGATACCAATTGAAAGTAAACACAATCTTGATACCAATTGAAAGTAAACACAATCTTGATACCAATTTTACCAATTGAAAGTATTTTTTCCTTTAAACATATATGAGTATACAAAAAAATAACAATATTGATACTAATTGAAATGATCTAATGATACCAATTGAAACAATAATAAGATCAAGTGTATACCTCATATTACCTACCACCCATTTCATGCACATGTTTAAAATGATTTTCAATAAAGAGCATACAAGGCACTTTAAATGGATAGGGTTTTCAAAAATAGGTTTGAGAATATAGTATGTTTGGAAAACTCTACCATAAATGAAGAAAACGAACTAGTTATATGAAAAAATTGGAAAACTAGTACGAAATCCTTCATGCAAGGAACAAAACAAAAATATATTTCATGAAACACATGTAAATCACATGGTCACTAAACACTCAAAGTCAATGAAGCCCATATCATACTCATGAAAATAAAGTCATGAGAAAATAATAAGAGAGGTAAGTGTACAAGATATATGTGAAACACATCATCATGAAAATATGCAATCAAGCTCAATTGAAATTCCTTTAGACATGAAAACATAAAAAACTAAATTTTCATTAAAACAATTTATACTTTAAGGAATATGTATGTTTTGACAAAACAAGAAGTATACATACATATCCTAAACACAATTGAGTCCATAATAAAGATTTGAATGAAAAGCAAATGACTCAAGTGGTATACATGTATATCTTAAGGTTTGGCAAAATAAACATATACATGAAGTGAAAACACATGATCATAAAACATGTCCAAGATGGGGAATATAAGTTAGAATGCATGAATCATCAAAACTAGACTATACTAGAACATCTAATGGGTACAAATAAGCATTCAAGTACAAACATATAAAATTTATTTGTGGCCCACTATATGTACGAGTATATATCCTAGTTTTAATGAAAACTAACATTTAAACATGTAATCAAATCATGAAGCATAAAACAAGACATAAATCAACTTGATAATCATAAATAAGATCATTATGTAAATCCACATACTATTAGAACTATGATATACATAATAGCTAAACAATGGTGAGAACACAAAATATGGGTCCATATAAACATGGGTGATCTCAAATGCTATATATGCATGTTAATTGTCTAATAGTTATGGCATTTAACATACTAATCAAAACATGAAGCATCAAAACAAAAATCATAAACATCCATATGATCATTATGTATATGCATATGCATTAGATCTAGGACATATATATTAGTTTAAAACAAAGTGAGAACACAAAGATATAAGTTCATATTAAACATGGGTGTCTCAAATAACAAACATGTATATCACTAATCTAGCTATCATGGCATAATCATAATAATCAATAAACATCAAAACATGCTATAAACAATGATATGAAAGCATGTAAATATAAACGGGAGTTAGAGATTGATACCAAAACTGATGAAGGCACCTCTCTAGTTCTCCAAACCAAGGTGGTCCTCCCACCAAACTTTCCTTGAAAGTAATGCATCCAAATAGTCATCATGAAGCTCGGAACGCATCCACCTCAAGGCACCGTTACTCTCACGTCATGCGAGAGTCCACACCTACATCAAATACAATAGGGGTGGTCTTTGGTACCCACACTCTCTTGGGTCCATGGGGGTTAGTACCTTTCCTAACCCAAACAAATTTAGTTGCTAAATTTTCATCATGTATACGATCATAGCAAAACTTAGCAAGGTGGCCCTTACGTCCATAATGTGTACAAGTGTACAAATGAGCATACAATGTGTGATGGTTGTGACCGTGAGTAGCATGTGTATGCCGTGGATGGTGTGCATGCAAAGATGAAACTTGTTTCTTTCAAAACAAAGATTCCAAGCGTGTATGGTTTAAAGCACAATGGCTCAAGGTGGAGCCCAAACAATCAATATTCTTCTTTATCAATTTTATCTCATTTTCAATTAAATAAGAAGTGGGGGCATGCAATAGGTAAGCTAGGTGAAGTTACACTAGCATGGCAAACATGAGAATCTATATCAATTTTTAAAAATTCAATTTTCTTTAAAAAAATTTCTAAATCCTTTGAAATTGAAGCAATTTTATTTTTAAAGAATCATTCTCTTTTACAACAAAATCAAGTTTTGAAGTTAAAGCTTTATTTTTCTTCAAAACATCATTACAATCATTTCTAATTTTCAAAATCTCATTTTCCTTTAGGGCAAGGTCTAGTTGAGATTTCAATGAATCCTTCTCATAAGAAATCTCCACTTTCTCTTACAAAACCAAGTCTAGTCTTGAACATAAATCCTTATTTTCTTTATTAAGTTCAAAACTCTTCTTTTTCAAAATATTATATTTTTCTATCAATTTTTCACAAACTATAGAAAGTTCTTCATTAAAGGCATTGGCATCAATATACTCATTAGAAGAAGAACAAGCATCCTCATCATCTAATTGAGATTCCGAATATACCTCAAGGGAGTCATTCCTTGGACCATGAAGCATTGTGACTCAGAATCTCCACTAGATTCATCCTCCGTTTGTATTGGCAATTGAAGCTTGGAGGTGGTCAACTTGTTCCACACTGCAAAGGCGGAATCATAGTTAGAAACAAGCATAAGATATTCTTTATTAAGCGTGCTTCTAAGAGCCTCAAGGGCTTCTGTATTGGCCCCTATATGATTGCGGTTACCAAGATAGCATTTCTTGGTAGCAGCAAGGAAAACATGCAAGCCTTGGGTTTTTAGGTACAAGGACATCCTAAATTTTCATGAGTCAATGTTGGAAACATTAAACATGGGAGGTGACAAGCAATCCATGAGTGTGTGCAAACAATATATGTGCAAAATGCAAATGCTAGATTAGCAAACTAAGATCTCACTCCTAGGTGGTTAAATCAAATATCAGGAGCGTAGGCTCTGATACAAATTGAAAGTACACCTAGAGGGGGGGTGAATAGGTGTACGGCTAATCTAATGAACTAAATGCGAAAATTAAAAAACTAATTGTAACTAAACTTAATGCAACCAACGAGTGTAGCCGAATTCCCGGTGAAGGGCTCTGGACTAACTCCTCTTGATTCCTCTGAATAAGAGTTAAGGCGCTATATGAAGCTCTCGTGGTTAAGCACAAGTGAGGCACACACAAATAAACCAAGCATATAATATGTATGAGCAATATGAATAGATGCAAGGCACAAATAAAAGAGAGAGAGTTTAGAGTCAATGGATCAAACGCAAACAACAAGATGTGTTTCGAGGTTCGAGCACCGAGCTCTACATCCCCGCCTTCACCGAGAAGCATTTCCAATCCACTAGGAGTACCGAACTCCTCTCTCAACCAATACAACCTCCACCGATGCAATACAAAGGGTCTACCGAAGATCGGAGTACCGAACTCCACCAATCCAACCAATACAATCTCCACCGAGGTAAAACAAAGGGTCTACCGAAGACCGGAGTACCAAACTCCACCAATCCAACCAATACAACCTCCACCGAGGCAAAACACCACCTCACACAAGAGGGGTACAAATTCAACTCCACCTCACACAAGAGGGAGTAAACCACAACCTCAACCTCTACCAAAGAGGGAGCAACTAACAACCCAAATCAACCTCTACCAAAGAGGGATACAACAAGTGAAAGGGTTTACAACTTGGTGGTTTCCTCAACCACAAACAATTTTTCCACAAATAAAGATCCTATAGAATAGGATAGGAGATATAGCTCAAGTGTGAAAAACAAAGTGTTTTGATCAAAGAAAAATCTCTTGGAAAATACCAAATGGATATAGAATTTTTAGACCAAAACTTAATTCCCAAAAACCTATTTTCTTTGAAATAAACAAAACACTTTAAAACAAATAGAGATTTAGAAATTTTGCACCCAAAACTTTTGGCTTGAAAACACTGAAAAAGTATGAATTTTTCTCCTTGAAAACCATAGCCAAAATCCCAAAGAAATGGGGTTTAAATAGGCTTCCAACAAAAACTAGCCGTTGAGCTGATGTGGCAACTCTGGCGACTGGCGGTCAACCGCCCGGTCGACCGCCAACGGTCAAATTTTTGACCGTTGGAAGCCAGCGGTCGACCGCCCGATCGACCGTCCCAATCCAGAGAGCAAAATCTCTTTGGACGGTCGATCGCTCGGTCGACCGCCCTTTGCCTTACGGTCGACCGGTCGGTCGACCGCCCCCACCCGAGAGTGGGGTACTTGCAGTCGGTCGACCGCTCGGTCGACCGGCCCAAGTGGCAAGCCAGCATGCACGTTTGGTGCACGTCGGTCGACCGGTCCGGTCGACCGACTCTGGGTCCGGTCGACCGGCCCGGTCGACCACCAGAGCTTGGCAGGCACAGTTCTAGGACAGAAAAACTTGTTTTTAATTATTCTAGAAATTCCCATAAATTCTTTAAAAATCCACAAAAATAGTTTTCTCATTATACATTGATATATAAACTTGTGTGAAAAATTCCAACACAAATTTCAAACTTTTTGAACCATTTTTGTGACTTATAAATTTTGCCGAAAACCAAAACCTATATTTTTCCAAACTTAGATTTTTCAAAAGGAAGTCCGATTTTTCCAAATCTCATTCAAATACAAAAACATGATACTTAAACACTTTTAGACATGTTGCATATGGACATAAGTCCAATATACATGAAACATATATATATATATATATATCCATGTTTTTTATTTTAATTCTAAAAATATGTTTTGTTAAAATATCAAAACACCAAAACTCATGAATAGGCATATCAAAATAAGTTTGTCTAAGATATGAAGCATACATGTATATAGAACTTATCTAATATACATAAACACATGTAAACTTGTATTGATCTATCTATTCATGAAAACCAAGATCGGTTAAACCGAAAATCGAAAACCAATATCCAAAACATAAAACGTGTGTGTGTTGTGAACTTGAGCATATCACACTATCTAATCTTTACACATGGATCTAAAACAAACTATAAATAATATACCGAAGTCTTCTTGACGAACTCCGTCTTCAAGTCGACTCGATCCATACCGTGATCCACCGAGCTTGACTCCAACGAGTGCTATATATGATCTTGATGCTCGGGCTCTTGAATCACCATGTGAAAGGCTTCAAAACTCCTTTGTTGAAGCTAATCACCAACTAATTCTTGGTTAATGATCTGAAACTAAATATCACAAGATAATTAGTAAATATAACTACATGAGTTAATCATCATCAAAACTAGAGTGGAAGGCCTCTAGGCCAAAAGTATATTGCTGAATCTGACCACAAGTTAACGGCTAAGTAGGGGCAAGCTTGGTGGGAGGTATCCGCGCAAAAGCGACGGGCCTAATTAAGCCAAACCACCAGCCTTCGGGGTTTCGCCCATCAATCTCCAACCTTAGTACCGATTTGGCAAGAGTCAGATTCAAATCAACTTCCCCTTAGGTCAGTCTCCTATTTGAGTCCGAGATGTCCCTAGGGCCAACGTCTACTAAGTTTTTAATTAGGCTTGGGTTAGTGAGTGAGGAGATTGTTTGTGGACTAAGGGAGGGTGATGACTTCCCCACCTTATCTTGTTTATAGGACAAGCCCTTAAATCAATTTAGTGCAGTGTACAAGTATATAGAAAAAAAGTAATACTCAAGCAATATTTCATAAAAGAATGAACCTTATACTAAATGTTATGCACACATACCTTGGCTCCAGCACTCTTCAACAGTAAGTAGAAAATGTAATGAAATAGACGCGTGCCTAAATGCAAAGTCTAAATCATTTTTAGCATTTACAATCAACTTTTTACTGTTGTGTTAGAAATGTATATACAGTGAGTCAAATAAGGAAATAAATACTACAGGTATTAAATAATGCAATTCAGCCAACCTGTAGAAAATACAGGTTAGTAGTTCACTAAGATTGCCACAGGAAAGTAGCAAACTGAGGGCTTCCGGGCTCTGCTTTCTTGAGCAGAGTCCAGAGAAACTTATATGTCCACTGCAGCAAAAATTTCTTGTTGTTAAATCTGTACACCAAAAACAAAGAAGAAAGTTAACTAAAAATGTAAATCTAAAAAGAGAATAACTTATCGTCCCTCCCCGGCAACGACACCAAAATTTGATTGAGTTAGAACCTACACAAAAAATACCGAATTTTAGAACTTTTAAATAAAGAGTGCAGGTGCTCAATTCTACCGCGATAGTAAGCGGCTATGCCGATCGTGATCTACAAGGAGGGACTAGCGATGGAAGCTTTTTAAGCAAGTTCTCTTTTATGCTATAATTAATAATTAAAATTCTTCTTTTAGTTTTTAAAAAAAGAGAAAAATGGAGTTAAAGTCAAGTTAGGAAGAAAGTGGTAGAATGAGAAGGTAGAGAAAATAGAAGTGATATGTACAAAGAAATTGAAAAAGAGTGAAAGAGATTTGGAAGATTGTGGTGTTGGTAATTTATAATAAAAGTTAAAAGAAATTACAAATAATTACTTACCTCCTTTGACCAAAAGCTTACCTGAATCTTTGGCGACGATGTTACCTTGAAGTGGAAGCAATCAGTGCATAACCCATAAGAGTTGATTCTCGTCTCTTCCACATTACATCATCAAGACAAAACAAGCATGAAATGATACAGACTGAGACTAAAATCCATCCTCATGAGTTATCGGTGGCACTCGCAAAGGAAGGCTCTTTCGATGCTATAAGACTCACTTGGATACCAATTGGTACAAGAAAGAGAGAAGTAGAAAAGAAGAAGAAGATCACAAAAACAAAGTACATAAAAAAGGTAACTATAATTTGATTTTATAACAATAAGAGAAAAGAAGAACAACTTACACCGGTGTCACTCTCAGTACAAGCTTCATTCTCATTCTCCTATGAAACTCAGATCTCCTCTGAATTACATAAATGAAAATTAAAATTACATAAAAAGAAAAACAAAAACCTACACTAAAAAGAAAGAAAAAGTGGACTAAATTCTATCTCTGCATCATCGTCCTTTTTTGCAGTGAAAAATATGCCTTTTATAGGCAAAAACCCAGAGGGGAGAGGAGTGAGGAGATAAGTGGAGCAAACGCTCCCCTTATCTCCACCAAAGAGCTGCGGATCCGCGGCTCTCGCCACGGATCCGCGGCCAGGATATGGCCAAGTGGCCACATCCAGGTGGGGATGTTGGATGCGTATGATTTTGCCCCCATTTATCCTGCTGGATTTGCTGTTTCAGCTCCTAGATTTGACAAAACAACCTTTAATCTGTTGTTTTAACCGATTTTTGAAAGAGATATGTTTTTAACTGATTTCCAACCGATCTAAACCGACCTGATCTGCTTTGATTTACTGACTTTGAATTAATTCTGATTTAAATCAGAATTTGATTGGCTTTTGGGCTCATTTTTCTTCCCTCTCCTTTAGTAATGGGCCTGCAAATAAATTAAACAATAATTAGAAAAAAGCAGAGTTTATTCTACAATAAGTATGAGAATATAATAATGAATGTTCAATATTAGCGACCGATCAGCAATTAAGTACCTCAACTCTTAATCGAGAGGAATCTTAAGGAGAAGTTCTTGAGCCCTTCATTGGGAATTCGGCTTCACTCTTAGTTATCATTTGCGTAATAGTTTTTGTTAGTATAAAAGTTTTAATTTTTACATTTGATTAGCACATCACCTATTCACCCCCTCTAGGTGATTACACTCGGTCCACCGAGCGGTCGACCGAATGTGAACATAGATACGCATGTATATGTACACAGGGGCCCAATCGACAGATACTTTGGCACCAAGTTTGGTCGTTCAGGATGGTCGACCGGGCGGTCGACTGCCAAAACCGAGCTCTCTTGAAGAGTCTCTATTTATGGCTCAGTAGACCGACTGGTTGACCACTGACAATGGCTATCTTAAAATAGCCATGACTGATCGACCGCCCGGTCTACCGCCAGACTGCCAAAATGGGGCAAATGGCTAGTTTTATTTTAAACTAGTTTTGTTTTTTTTTTCAAACAGTCATTTTTCACTTTATTAGTGTTTTATCAACTGTTTTAAGCCCAGATTAAATCTCTAATGATGTTTACCTATTTCTTATAAATACAAATCATTTGAGAGAGTTTTAGATCAAGAAAAATTAAGAGTTTATTTTGAAAAAAATGTTTGAAAAATCTAGAAAATTTCAAAGTTTCATGTTTCAGAGAGCTTTCATTTTAAATCAATTTTTACAAGTTTTAAGCTCCTCAAGTTCATTATTTCAACTGATTTCTCTCTTACGCGAACTTCTTGAGCCTCAATTTCCACTCCAAATTATAGAAAGTTGTGAGGAGAGAGTGTGTGATCTTTATGGTCACCAAGTGCTTGTATTTTTCATTGGCTCTTTGTGCTCAGCTCTTATGTAGAGGTTTGAGGATAAGAGATAGAGCTTTGGGTCTTATGTAGACTGTTGTATTGAGTCCTTTGTGAAAATTCTTAGTTGATAGTGAAATCATTCACGGGGTGAAGGCAGGGACATAGAGAAAGTTGCTCGAACCTCAAAAAAAATCTCCTGTGTTTGTGATTCCCATTTTTCTTACTCTTGCTTACATTCTACTTGCTTTATATTTTTCATACTTGTTTATTTCATCTTGCACTATATAGTTCATTCATTCTACTTGCTTTCTATTGCTTACATTGTTCATACTTGTCGGTTTTTCTCGTCTAAGCAAGAAGGTAATTGTGCACCTCAACTCTTATTCAAGGGAAATTGAGAGGAGAAGTTCCAGAGCCCTTAGTTGGGAATTCAGATTCACTTCTTATCTTTGAGTTGACTATTTTTAAATTATTGTATTTTTGCATTTAGATTAGCTATCACCTATTCATCCCCCTCTAGGTGACTGTCAATTGGTATCAGAGCTTGTACTTTATTTTTTGTGTTTAACCGCCTTAGAGAGATCCTTATTTGATAATCATTTATTTGCTTCACACGCTTGCATCCATGGCCGAAAGAATTAATACCCCCCCAAGTTTGATGGCCTTAACTTTCCATAAAGAAGATTAAGATGATCATATTTTTGTAATCCCTAGATAGCCTGGTTGTAAAGGTGATGATCAAACCATTTGTTTTTTTTGAGGGCGATGAAAACTCTTGGTCCGATATTATCATTAAAGAATTTGATACCAATTCTAAAGCACACTATGCACTTTTAGAAGTTTTGAATTATGATGATATCTCTAGAATAATTCATTGTAAAATTTTATACGAGATTTGGACACATTTAGTTGTTACTCATGAGGGAACATCACAAGTTAAAAGAGCTAAAATAGATATTTTGTGTTCCCAATATGATAATTTTTGTATGAATGAATATAAATTCATAGATGATATGATCACAAAGTTTACTAAAATCACTAATGGTCTTGCTTTCTTAGGCGATTCAATTGATAATGACTAAAATGTGAGGAAGGTCATTCAGGCGCTTCCACCTACTTGGGAAGTCAAGTCAACAACCTTGAAGGAGCTTAATGACAAGAAGGAGATAAAGTTCATTAATTCTATAGGCAACCTTAAGATCCATGAAATGGAAAGAAAAGTAAGAGAAGAGAGAGCACCTCAAAAGAAGAAAATGCTTGCTTGCAAGTCTATTCCAATAATCTCTGATGAAGATGAAGATGAACAAGAGGATGATGAAGAGTTATCCCTCATCATGAAGAATGGAGAAGAATGTACAACAAGATAAAGTTCAACAATAGAAGGAGATGACAAGAGATAGAGAAAAGAAAGATTGTTTGCTATAATTGTAGAAAGCTAGGTCACATCGTTGTCGATTGTCCGAAAATAAAGAGCAAACCCACTACCTTAAAGAAGCCTACAAGAAGAAAGCCGTGAAATCTTCATGGGATTTGGAGAGTGAATCCGAGGAAGAAGTGGACACGACAAACATGTGTTTCATGGCAAATGATAACACACCCAAGGTATTTTCCGAAATCACTCTTGATGATTGTGATTTATCCATGGATTAACTAGAAGAAGCATTTGAAGAATTTCCAAACAATTATGATTTTCTTTAAAAAATGTATTTAAAAATAAAGAAAGAAAATAAAGTTTTGCAAAATCAATTGATGGTTGTTTCTAAGGAAAAGAAAAGTTTACCTATTTCTCTTCAAAATACTCAAAAACATTTTGATGCTTATAAGATTTTATATAAAGCTAAATTTTTCTTCCATTGATGGAAATGATCTTTCTTTAATAAAAAACAAGATAAATACTTTGAGTGATGTTCTAAAGAAATGTGAGTTTGATAAAGCAAGGTTAAGAGCTATGTTTACAAAGAGGCAAACTCAAAGAAAATCACAATCATATATTTCACACACACACACACACACCTTCATGCTCACACACAAACACAGCCACATGCTCATCATGCTAAACATGCTCATCATACTCCACATGCTTATCATGCTCACACTCCTCATGCAGTTTTATATTCTAAGGTCTACTCATGCACATATTGTGGCCGAAAAGGCCACTTGATCAAATTTTATTTTGATAGACTAAACATTGCAAATGATCATGTTTGGGTTCGAAAGACTAACACTCTAGGACCCAAAAAGATTTAAGTACCAAATCAACCTCTTTATTAAATGATGCATGTATGCACCTGATCGGTCGCTGATACTGCATATTTATTATCAGAATCTTATATTTATTATATAATAAACTCGATATTTAATCCTATTTATTATCTAATTTATATGAAGGCCCATTACTAAGAGAGAGGGAAAAGAAATGAGCCCAAAAGCCCATCAAAATTCTGATTTAATTCAGAATTAATTCAAATCAAAGACCATGCAGATTAGGGCAAATTAGGAAAAATCAAAGAAGATAAAACTAGTTGAATAAGCACTTAAATAAGATCTTCAAAAATCAATTGGTTAAAACCAAAGATCAAAGGAGATTTCGTCAAATCCAGGACCCAAAACTGCAAAACCAGCAAGAGATAAAATCATATCGCGAAACTAGGGAGCAACACTCCCGGGTGTGGCCACCTGGACACACCCTAGCCACGAAAATGCGACCAAAGCCGCATTTTCGTGGCTTGGTTATTTCTGCTGGGGGAGCGTTTGCTCCCCCTATTTTCATACGCTCTCCCTCATTTGGTTTTCACCTATAAATACTGGGTTTTTAGAGGCTACAGGGAATGATCAAGTAGAGATAGATTCTTAAGGAAGTTTTTCATTCTTTTTAGAGTAGATTTTCATTTTTTCTTTTATGTAATTTTTACTTTCTTTTTGTAACTTAGAGGACAGACGAGTTTCATGGAGGAATGAGAGCAAGATTGTACTGAGGGTGACACCAGTGTAAGTAAGTCTTTTATTTCATTGTTATTTGAATCGAATCAAAGTTTCTTTGTCTTCTTTACTCTTGTTTTTGTTTACTTTCCTCTGATGTGTTGCAATCCAAGTGAATCTGATAGCCCCGAGACTGCTTCTCCATTGCAAGTGCCCTTGATGGCCTATGGTGATGAACAACCATTCTTTTATTAGTTTAGCATGCCCTTTTATTCATAGTGTAGATTGGGAATTGAGAAGATCCTACATGCCATGCTTGATCGCCTTTAAAAACTAGGTAAGTCGTAGCAACGTATCCAAGGTATATGAGCACTGAAGAGGTAAGTAATTTTTAGTTTCTTTCTTTTAGTTCTTTAGTTTAGATCATCACAATCTCCCAACTCTTTTATCACTCTTTTTAATTTCTTTGTATAATTTCATTTTTCATTTTCTCTACCTTCTCAGTCTACCACTTGTAGGATCTATAAACAAGAAACACAAACACTAGAAGGGGGTGAATAGTGTTTATAAACTTTTTAAATTAAAACTACGTGCAAGAAAGTAAATTCACAGAATAAAAACTCAGAAAATTAAACGCAAAGACAAGAGATTTTATCCTGATTCGGTCCTTGTGACCTACGTCCAGTCCCCAAGCAATCTGCTTGAGATTTTTCTTTTCCTGATTTGGATACACCGAAAACCAACACCTATACACCACTTGACAAAATAACCTTTGCCAAATGTGTACAACTCCTCTTACACCAAGAAGACGACACCTTATACAACTTCTCTTCTACACAAAGAAGACGCTCTTGTATAACTTCTCTTTGAGTGAATACAATCAATCCTATAAGCCTTGAATCTGTATGTGATTGTGGACAAGGTCTCTTATAGGTGGACTTTCAGAATTCTTCACAATAGAGTAAGAATTAGTGAAGAAATAGAAAGTAGAAGCAAGTTTTCAGAAAAAAGAATTTGAAACAGAATTTTTGGCAAAAAACTTGTGTTTTGAATTGGTCAATTGATCCTAGCACAACATCTCTATTTATAGGTGAAATCTATAGTCAGTTAGGGAAGTTATCAATTCAAATTTGAAATTTAAAAAGTTAGATAAAACACTAGAAATCAGTAACTGTTTAACAATCATAAACTGATATTAATCGACTAGGGTATGGAGGTTAGTTGACTAGAAGAACAAATTTTGTCATAGTTAGTCTACTAATATATGAGGCAAGTCGACTATATCAAGTCTGATATGGATAACAAGTTTCTGAAAACTGTAATTAGTCGACCAGTAGAACATTATTAGTCGACTATAGTATGGGTTAGTCGACTAGGGTCAAGAGGTAGTCGACTAATACTGCTAAACAGATATCAAACAAAGAGCAGGATATTTTTTTGTGTAGTCGACTATAAAATTATCAAGTCGACTCTAGTATTGGTTAGTCGACTATATAAGGGGTCAAGTCGACTATATGACTATGGTGTGTGCGTTCAAGGCTTTTAACAAAGATTCTAAAAAATACACATAAATAGTCAAATTCTTCATATGAGTTTGAGCAACCAGAACTCTATATATAAGCTTGAGATAGAGCTCCAAACGCATTTATATCATTTTGTTATCCATCATCAAAAGTTTTCAATCTGTAGGCTTCAACATTCTCCCCCTTTTTCATGATGACAACCTGTGTATGAAAAAAAACTCCCCCTGTAGAGAAACTCCCCCTGTAGTGAACAAGTTATAACAAATAGATATATAACAATTGTTCTTGTTCTCTCCTGCATAACAAGTAGATATATAACAAGTGTTCTTGTTCTCCCCTGCATGAGTCATAAACTATTGCAATATTGTCATATATATCATATATCCATATATCTTGAAGCATATCACAACACACATATATCACAGCACATATATAGCACAGATATAGCACAAACTAACATTTCTCCCCCTTTGTCATTAACAAAAAAGAGAAAGAGCATAGATAATAAAGAGACATATGAACAACCAGTGTTTTCATAACAAAATAGAAAATGTTAAGTAGTACAATAGAAAACTAAAAGAGTCATAACAAAAAGAAAATTCAAGAAACTCCAAAAACATAAAAAGCAAAGTCAACGCCATATGCATCACATGTCGGATCCGGGAGGAGGTGGTGGTGAAAAATAGGTCTTAAGGAGATCTAGAATTTCCTTTGGAGTTGTTTCAAATGACTCCATCTTCAGTTGCATACTTATAAAATGGTCCATCAGTAAAGATTGATTTGAGAGCAATGCATCCTGAGAGTCCATCTAGATTGTTGACAATTTTGTAGAGTCTCTATTTTAACAAAAATAGAGTTGTAGAAAGCATCGGATATGAAGGAGGTTCTTGAGTTGAACTTTGTGAAGGAGGTTGAGTGGAGGAGGAAGGAGCTTGAGTTGAACTTTGTGGAGGAGGAGTGGGTGGATGTTGAGGGTGTGGTGGAGGGTGAGGAAAATCATGAAGTTTCATACGATGAAGTGCGACACGATCAAAAGGCTCAAAAACTTTGACAACACTCGTTTCGAAAGCAAGATCTATGTGAAATTTCTGAAACACATGAGATAAAAAGGCTCCATATGGTAAAAAGAAAGTATGGTCCTTAATAAGAGTATCAAAGATTATCTTAGCCCAGTTAACTCCAGTCCAGCCATGATGGCATAGACACGCGTAGCTAAATCACGGGAATAATAGTTATAACTCTCAGTTTTTGGGCAAATGTTATAGGCAAGGATGCGACCAATTAGTCGAGGAATAGGTTTCAATTTATTGTTAGACATTGGGAGTCCTTGACCTGGAAGAAACATATTTGATAAGACCTTAGCATCATCCATATTAATGTCATTAATAGATAGGCCGTGATAAGAAATTGAAAAAATATGACCTAAGGATTTTGGGGATAACTTGATATTCACACCTTTAACCATAGAATAGATATGAACATCATCTTCATTGTCTTCATAGGTTAAGTTTGTATAAAACAGGTGGATTAAGAAGGGATAATATCCTTGTCTTGATTCAGTAGAAAACATAGTATAAAGACCACAATTTTGAAGGTAAGAGACAATTTCATAGTCATTAAAGTCTTCATACTTAACAAATCTACCAGGTAAGATTTCTAATGAAGAAATTCTTAAGAAATCATCTTCTAGGGCAGGATTTTTAAGAAAAGTCCTAAAATCAGTTTGAGATAAGGAAGAAGATGGTGTAAATTTGGATTTCTTAGACCTAGACATGATTAGAACTTAAATTAAAGGTAGATAAAGCAGGAATGGAGAGTATAAGACAGAGATTGGAATGAATTTATCAAGAAATTTGAAGGAAGAGGGAATGGGTTCACTGCTGCTTTGCTGAAGGCTGTAGTCGACTGCTTTGCGGCTGGAGAGAGGAACTGGGTGAAAAAAACTGGGGTTTTTATGAGGGTGAAGGGTAAAAGTGAGGAGTAAAACTAATATCAATGGTTAGGATTGAAAGTAGAGAAAGATCGGATCCAAATTTTTATGATATAGGTCAGGTTCGAATGAAAAATATCCAATAACAGAACACAGATTTTGATAGGGTTAGTCGACTTGTGTTTTTGACTAGTCGACTAATCCATTATTTAGTCGACTAGTTGGTTGATATAGTCGACTAACTTTTAATAACTCAAAAACCCATGTTTCTGTTTGATGAAATTAGTCGACTGGTACACTGTTAAGTCGACTAGTTACTTATCAAGTCGACTACTAGACTTTGATAAGTCGACTAACAAAAAAATGGCTTAAAATAATTCTGAAAAAATATTTAAAGATAAAAAATATTGCAAATACCCAAATCTCTTCAAAATCACATAAAAAAAATCTTCTTTAAGCGGTTTTGTAAAATATCTAGAATTTGATTATCAGTTGATATAAAATTTAGTGAAATATCAACTTTTAAAGCATGATCATGTAAAAAATGAGGTCTAATATCAATATACTTAGTACGTGAATGATGAATTAGATTTTTAGATAAGTTAATAGCACTGGTATTATCATACATAATAGGTGAATTTGTGATAGACATGCCATAATCAAATAAGGTTTGTTTCATCCATAAAATCTGAGCACATGCAATACTAGCAGCGATATATTCTTCTTCGGTTGTTGATAATGATACAAAATTTTACTTTTTATTGAACCATGATACTAGTGAATGTCTCAAAAAGTGACAAGTACCACTAGTACTCTTCCGATCAGATTTACATCTAGCAAAATCAGCATCATTATAGGATAGTAAATCAAATGTGCTTGATTTCGGTTAAAATAAGCCATAGTTGATTGTGTTATTAATATATCGAAGAATTCTTTTCACTGTTTTAAGATGTGATTCCTTAAGATTTGATTGATATCTAGCACATAAGAAAACACTGAACATAATATTAGGTCTACTTAAAGTAATATATAGTAAAGAAATAATCATACCTTGATATAGTTTTTTATCAACATTCTTACCATTTTCATCTTTGTCTAGAAATGTAGTAATACTAATGGGAGTGTTTTACGACCAGAATTTTCCATACAAATCTTTTCAAAAGTTTCTTTGCATACTTGCACTGGAAAATGAAGATTCCATCATTCATTTGCTTTATTTGCAGACCGAGAAAGTAAGTAAGTTTACCCATGTGGCTCATCTCAAATTCACTCTGTATAGTCTTAGAAAATTCTTGACAAAGATTGTCGTTAGTAGATCCAAATAAAATATCATCAACATATATTTGAATAATTAAGATATCTTTATTAACATGTTTAATAAAAAGAGTTGTATCTACTTTTCCCATCTTAAAACTAGAATTTAAAAGAAAACTTTTTAATCTATCATACCAAGCACGGGGTGCTTGTTTTAACCATATAAAGCTTTCTTAAGTTTAAAAACATGGTTTGAAAATTTTTCATGTTCAAAACCTGGAGGTTGTTCAACGTAAACAGTTTCTTTAATAAAACCATTTAAAAAGGCACTTTTAACATCCATTTGATAAATTATGAAATTCATAAAGCAAGCAAAAGCAAGTAAAATACGAATTGATTCAAGTCTAGCTACTAGTGCATAAGTTTCATCAAAATCAATACCTTCTTCTTGATTGTATCCTTGTGCTACTAACCTTGCTTTGTTCTTAATAACTTGACCTGATTCATCAAGTTTGTTTTTTAAAGACCCATCTGGTACCGATGACTGGATGATCAGTAGAACATTGTACAAGATCCCAAACATCATTTCTGACAAATTGATTCAATCTTCTTGCATTGCAATAGTCCAAAAATCATCTGCACATGCTTCTTTGATATTCTTCGGTTCAATGAGTGATATGAAAGCAATTTGTGTCATGTAGTTCAACTTGGATCTTGTCTGAACGCATTGATTTATATCTCCAATAACCAAATCATGTGGATGATTCCTTACTTCAACATATGCTTTAGGTAACTCAGTAGGAGTCTCATCAACATTAGAAATGTTAGTATCCTCAGAACATATAATAGTATTATCAATAGGAATATCTATGAATCATCATCATCATGTGAAGAAGTATTAGAAATAGACTTAGTCAAAGATTCATCAAATTTAACATGTAATGATTCTTCAATAGTAAATTTTTCTTATTAAATATTATATATGCTTCACTTTAAGTAGAATATATAACAAAAATACCTTCATTGGATCTAGCATCAAATTTATCTAAAGCATCCATTGTATTTAAGATAAAACATTTATATCCAAAAATCTTGAAATAAGAAACTTTTAGAATTCTATTATAAAATAATTCATAAGATGTTTTGTTTAAAATAGGTCGAATAAGCACACGATTTAAAACATAACATGCAGTAACAACAACTTCACCCCAAAAATATTTTGGTAAATGACTGTCCATAAGCATAGTTCTAGCATATTCTTGCAAAGTCTTATTCTTTCTCTCCACAACACCATTTTGAGGAGATGCTCTAGGAAATATAAAGTTATATGTAATACTATAATTATCACAGAAATTTGCAAAAGATTCATTTTCAAATTCTCCTCCATGTTAAGAGACTTTTGATTTTGAATTCTTTTACAAAAACTTAAAACTCATTAAAGGTATCATTTTTATTTTTTAGAAAAATTACCCATGAAAAACGTGAATAATCATCAACAATAACAAAAACATACCTACTTTTGTTTAAAGAAACAACACGAGTAGGACCAAATAAATCCAAATGCAACAGTTCTAAAGGTCTATTAGTAGAAACTAAATCTTTAGATTTAAAGATGATTTAACTTGTTTTCCTAATTGACAAGAATCACAAAAATAATCCTTTTCAAAAGCTATTTTTGGAAGACTTTTAACTAAATAAAATTAAAAATTTTAGAAATTGTTTTCATATTCAAATGACCAAATCTTTTATGCTATAAAAATAACCATTATTTGAAGCAAGCAAACATAAGTTATCATTTGATGATATACAAGTTATTGATAACTCATAAATATTGTTGTTATGAGAACGTTTAAATAGAATATCTTTCATGTTAGTATCATATATAAGACATGCATCTTTTTCATAAACAATTTTATAACCCTTATCACATAACTGATTAATACTTAATAGATTGTGTTTTAAACCTCTTACTAAAAGAACATTTTCAATAAGGGATTTCAAAATGTTACCAACCATACCGATACCAATAACCTTTCCTTTGTTATTGTCTCCAAATATTATTGTACCTCCCTTTTTGATTTGAACGGAAGACAGCAGTTGAATGTGTCCGGTCAAATGTTTGGAACAACCACTATCAAGTATCCACTTTTCTTTATAAGGTACCTATAAGATAAAAATATTTTGTATTGTACCCATCATGATAGGGTCCGAAAAGATTAGCCTTTAGGAACCTAAATCCAATTGGAATTTGGTTTCCATTTGTTAGTATAAACATAATTAATAGAATTACACACATCATGTATATAAAATGCAATATAAGCATTTTATCAACATTATTTAGATTTTTAGGAATCCATATATATTTGTTTCTAATTCTTTTTTAAATAGCATTAGTATTTCTTTTCACAAAAGAATTATATGGATTATTATTATAAAAATGTGTAGATTTTACAAAATAAGTTTTTGAAAATCCAAGACCAACATGTGTAGGTTTGTAAATCTTATCTTTTGAAAATCCAAGACCAAAATGATTATTTGATATTTTTGATAAGATAATAGATCATTTAAATTTTCTTTTCTTTTATTAAATTTTGTCACATTTTTCAAATTTCTTCATACTTAATTTTGAAATTAGTCATTTTTTTAATCTAAAATAGTAATTCTAGAATTTAAAGAAATGTTTTTTTTAAGCATAGAATTCTCTTTTAAGGAATCCTCATTATCTTTTTTTTAAAGATGAAATAACTTTTTCAAAATCATCTTTTTGAGATTTTAAAGAAGATGTTGAGAAATATAAATTGAATTTTCATTATTGAGTCTTTCATTTTCCTTTGTTAAAACTCTATTTTCATCTTTTCATTTTTGAAATCATTATAAAGTTCATTAAATGCTTCTAATAATTCATCATAATCTTGTACCTCATCTTCTTGAGCCATAAAGCAGATATTGGCGGTTTCAGTGGCTTCTTATTCGTCAGAGGAAGATGAATCGCTATCATTCCAAGTTGCGTGGAAGGCTTTCTTCTTCTTGTTGAACTTATTAAAATTCTTGAAATTTCCTTTTGATTTCATCAATGGGCGCAATTCTTCTTTATGTGACCTGATTTGTTACACTTAAAAGAAATAGGATTATCATTAGTATCTTTATTCTTTGTAAACTTACCTCGTTTTAAGAGCCTTTTGAATTTTCTTGAAAGCATCGTCATCTCCTCTTCATCGTCATCTGAATTGCCATATCTGAAGATGTATGAAGGCAAGTACTATCTTCTTGGATTGAAGTTGTTGTTCATTCTTCTTTCTATCTTCAAGTTGCACTTTATATGCCATTAGATTACCAATAAGATTTTCTATTGACATTGTTGAGAGATCATTTGCTTCTTCTATTGCAGTTGTTTTCTTCTCCCAATCCGATATGAGTGCATGAAGGATCTTTTTGACCTTTTCAACTTGCGTATATTCCTTTCCTAGGGCTACTAAAGAATTTGTAATGTCGGTGAACCTTGTAACCATTTTTACAATGGTTTCATTCTCCTTCATTTTGAAGAGTTCAAACCTGTGAACAAGAAAAGAAATTTTAGACCTTTTAACCTTATTTGTACCTTCATATGTTACCTGTAAGATCTGCCATATTTGATTTACAGATTTGGCCATTGATACGCGATTGAATTCTTATTTGTTCAAGGCATAGTAGAGCGCATTCATTGCTTTGGCATCAAGGTTGACAGATTTCTTTTGTTCTTCACTCCAAGCATCATAATTGGTTGTAGGTTTGGTGTATGGTACTTTCACTATGTTCCATAGTTCATAGTTGAGGGACTGCAAGTAGATTTTCATTCTATACTTCCAGTAGTTGTAGTTCGATCCATCAAATAATGGTGGACGTTGTGTAGAATGTCCTTCTTTGAATTGCGATGAAGGGAATTCTGTTGCCATCCTCGCTCTAATACCAAGTGTAGAATCTATAAACAAGCAACACAAACACTAGAGGGGGGGGGGTAAATAGTGTTTATAAACTTTTTAAATTAAAACTACTTCCAGAAAAGTAAAATTCACAGAATAAAAACTCAGAAAATGCAAACGCAAAGATAAGAGATTTTATCTTGGTTCGGTCCTTGTGACCTACGTCCAGTCCCCAAGTAATTGATTAGTATCCAATTTTGCATAATTTATACCACATCTTCACATTTATTTCATATTAAATTCTGCTAATAATCCTTTGCTTGCTTGATTCAAGGTCCATGGTGTGTAATGAAGAAGAAGACTCAAATCACCATTTAATTGGTGATTAAAAGCCTATTAAAGATAGCCATTGACCTAAAAGAGCTAATCTGCAACAACCAGGGCCTGCAAAGACAGAACCGGGCACAGGGCCTGACAGGGAACAGACGGGACCGCGCGCAACTCGAAGCACCGCGCGCGCGGCCATACGGTCGCGGCCCCAGCCGCGTTTTGGGTCAGGGCTTGTCCCCTGGCCCTCCTCTTCCCTGGTGGCTATAAATACCCCATGGGATTCCAGTGTTGGAGAGATGCAGAGTTTATGAGTAGTTTTCATTCCATGTTGTAATTTAGGGTAGTTTAGTGTAGGTTAGTGTTGACTGATTTTTCCTGCACACAAAAATTAGAATATTAGATTTAAGAATAGATCGTGCTAGGAATCAGTTCTAATCCGCGGTAGCAGGGCTATGCGGGTCGTGATCCTCAAGGAGGGACTGCGATGGAAGCGTTAAGCAAGTTATACTCTAAAGCTTTTATTTTTATTAGTTAAATGGTGGTATTTACAATGGGTGGTATTTACAATGGATGGAAGAAAAGAATTGTGGAAGATATGGATTTAATCTACAAAAAAGAAAAGAAAGAAACAAAAAGAAAAGAAAACTTACTTGAGATTGGTTGAAGAAAGAACGTGAAAACCTTACATGTTCTACCTTGCTTAGGAGGCGTTCCACGAATAGATCATAAGATCGATCTCAATCCCTGTGCACATTATATCGTCAAGTATACTCAAGTACGAAGTGATGCGTAGCTTGGAGGAGACTCTTCATAAACTATCGCTGGTTCTCACAGAGCTTAGTTATACGTGCTTATGGAATCCACTTGCATGTTCATCAACAACCACAAGATCACAGAGAAAAAGAAAAGAAAAACAAAAAAAATAACACATAAGAATAAAGAACAAAAAGAAAAGTAATTACCTTTATTGCTTTAATCAATGGCAGAGAAAAGAAGATACATCGGTGTCACGCTCAATATAATCCTCTCTCTCTCTTGAAAATAAAAAGAAAAGAAACCCTAATTTACAAAAGAAAACCTAGAAGAAACCCTAATTTGGCCCTTGCTCTTCTCTGGACGCTGGACCCCCTTTGCGTTGCACTGCAGGTGATATTTATAGGTGCAGAAGGCTACAGAGTCCCGGACGAAACTGCCCACGAAAATTGGGATCTGGATGAGATCAAAGTGCCGCGTTTCCGCGGCTTTTGCCGCGGATCCGCGGCACTTTGGTGACGTCTGGCCACGCGCTTTGGCGCGTGGCATCTCCTGGTCCGTCCCTGTGGGTTTCTGCTTCTGGAATTTTGATCCTGGCCTTTTAATCTGGATTTTCGAGATAAACTTGGTAATCAAGTTACTCTTAATCCAGATTTCTTCAAATTTCTTCCCACGAATTTTCTTCTTATCTTGGCTTTTTATCGTCATCCTGCATGTGTTTAGGGTTAGATAGAAGTCTATCCTTCCCTAATCTCTGATATTTGCAACTTTTAGCCCTTGTATTTGCATTTTGATTCTTTGTATTTGCGCTTTTTCACCTGGGCTTCAAACATGGGCTTGGATCTGGGCTTTTGGGCTCTTTAGGCTTTATTTATTGCTAAAATAACAATTCGAAGCCTGCACACAATAAATTACTAATTATTAATAAATGTGCAGAATTAAATGAATAAATATGAAAATGTGATGGTAAATATGATGATAAAAATGCACTTTTGACTACCAATCACACCCCCACACTTATCTTTTTGCTCGTCCTCGAGTAAAAACAAAGAAAAGAAAAAGTTAATCTAACCTAACTCACTTTCGTAGGAATCACGATTGCACTTAGCACGTGCAACAAGCCGTTAAACCTCTAGGTTACCCTAGAGGACGAGTGTTGTCTCGTGAGGGTTTTCAGCGGATTGCACCCACAAAATCCATAAAAAGGAAAATATTTGAATTATTATTGAAGAGACTAAGTAGTCTATAAGTTTTAGGATCCTCATTTTTATTCATTCTTCAAACCTAGTCTTTATAAAATCAATTGTTATTCATTTTAGGTAAGGATTAAAATTGAATTTCTAATATAGTCTTTTTCGTTACCAAAAGTCATACGCACCCTTGTGAATCTAGGAATTCCTTAACTTGGACTCTCATGCCTCTTTATTATTTTTATAACATCATCTAATTTTCTTTCGTGTAAGTACCAAGGCTTCTTGAGGCCCTCATACCTAACTAATTGACTATTAGATGTGTTAATATATTTATTTTTTTTATATTTTTTTTGGCATGTATAACTCATCTAATTTTCTTTTGTATAAGTATCAAGGCTTCTTGAGGCCCTCATACCTAACTAATTGATTATTAGATGTGTTAATACATATATTATTTTTCTTAGTCTTCTTAGGCTTTCTAATCCTGCCATGTAACGAACTTAAAGTAAATGACTCCCAAACCGGATGGCTTTAGGGCACCAAGTGAGAAAACACCCCGCGGACTCAAATTCGAGTGAACTAGGCCCCAAAACTAAGGACTTTATTTTATTTACTCACCTTTAGGCATGAATACTTATGCTTCTTGAGGCACATGTATCAGCTTAATTGGTGATTTTTTTTTTTCTTCTTTTTTTTTTTATGAGGCACAAGGTCTTTGTCTTAGAATCCTAGATATGCATTTGGTATGCACATTTCATTAAGGTAAAAATCAAGACTAATTATTTATTCAATTTCTCTCCTATACCTAAAAATTTAAACAATTTATTTATTTTGACCAAGTTTTTAGAAATCCTAATCGTGATTTTCCTAATCCTTAAAACTAACTTAGATTTCTTTCAAAAAATAAGTCAAAATATTTCCTTTTTATAACAATTTTTTTTTTTAATTTTTTTTTTTATTAGCAATTTTTTTTTTAGTTTTTACCTATGTTAGTATGTTAGTAAAGCCCACCCCCACACTTATCTCATGCATTGTCCTCAATGTATGAAATGAATGCATATATGCATGAAAAAGAACAAGGGAAGGCGGAAGTTACCTTAGGGGGTGGTCCGGTGGTGGTCTAATTGGTCCACGAAATGCGGCCCAAACAAGATAACGTGGTAGTTCACGGGACCTACCTTTATTGACCTCTTTTTTATTTACATATTTACAGTCCCCAGAATGAATAGGATCATGGAAGATCCTCTCGTGAAACTTACTCCCTTTACATGACCAGTCCTGGAAAATCATCACAGAGTCATGGTCTATACCTATGTCCAACAAAAGAATGTGACTTGGTAAAATGGTTGACTTGGACTCAAGAATGATAGGTTCAGGATCTAATACCGACTCAGGAAAGAAACTCAAATCAAGTAAAGGTTCAGGAGTCGGGCTAGGATCAAGAAGTGGGTCCAAGTCGAGAAATTGAAACTCAAGTCTACAATCATTTTCCCACAATGGAATGTGACTCAATGTTGGTGATTCAAGTTCAGGAATGATAGGTGTGGGAATCAAAACTGACTCTAAAATATTACCTAAGTCGGGTAACAAAACAGGAGTCAATAATGATTCGGGAATTTGAACTTGATCATAGATTTGGGAATCTAGGTCACATATCTCATTAGTTTCAATCTCATAAAAATGGGAACTTGCCAATTTTCCATGGGACTTTCAAAATTGCACAATTGGTCAAGTTCAAAATGATCATCAAAAATGGGTGATTCAATTTCATGATCTATGGGTATGGCAATAAATGTTGGCTTAGAAAATTGGTCCAAATTGGGTAAGGATACCGGAGTCAACATAGATTCGAAAATGGAAACTGGATCGCAAAGTTGGGGATCGGGTTCACATTCACAATCTATTCAATCTCATTGAAATTAAAACTAGCCAACTTGTCCAAGGATTGGGGTTGAGCAAGTTCATATTGATGTGATGAAATTGAATTTTGATCAAGGTCTTCTAGACAGAATGATTCTTGGTTCCTATCAACTTGGTTGGTTCGCTCAAGAATGTTTGAAAGTCTAGAAATTTGATCATTCATTATATCTTGCAAACGATCCACTTTTTCTTCTAACCCATCAAATAGATCAATGGTGGACTGAAACCTTGGTGATGTAGGAAAAGACGTATATGAAGATACTGGTTGAACAGGTGGTTGACCATATGGCTCAGGGGTATTGAATTCCCATTGACTCTGTGAAGAGTAGTGATGATTATTCCAATCTTGTTCATAGTATTGGGACTGGGGCATGTAATGATTCGGATAAGACCAATCTGGCACACTAGGTTGGTCAAAGTTATGATATGCCGGGTTGGTAATATCCGAATAAGAGGTTGGTGTGTAACATGGATCCTCATTAAAATTGAAAAAATTGTTGTTATAGGCCATATCACACAATCACAAACAAAAGAAAAAAAACAAACAAAAAAGAAAAATTTCTAACCTAAGTTAGGGTAGACCTAGACCTAGACGACTCCTAACTGGTTAGACTGTCCACGGGAGGTAGGGTGTAGACTTTGACCACAAGTTAATCAGCCAGGTCGGGGCAAGAGTGGTGGGAGGTTTTCCGTCAAAGACGTTCCTTAATTAAATAACCACCACACTTCGGGCTTTCGGCCCTCAATCCCCTTCCTAGACACTGATTTGGCAGGAGTCAACTTCTAACACCGTTCCCCCTTAGGATAATCTCCTAATTGAGTCCGAGTGTCCCTAGGGCCAACGTCTACTCTTTTTTTAGTTAGGCTTGGGTTAGTGAGTGCTTGGGATATGATTTTTGGGCTAAGGAAGGGTGATGAAATCCCCACCTTATCTTATTTATAGGTTATGCCCTTAAGATGAATTAGTGCAAGTGTACAAGATAAATAGATAAGAATCACTCAAAGCAGAAAATCAACCAAGAGATGAATCCTATTCTACATGCAATGCGTACGTACCTTGCGTCTCCAGCACTCTTCAACAGTAAATAAAAATAATTGAAAAGACACGTGCCTAATATGCAAATGTCTAATCAAATTTTATTTTTAATAACCAATAATTTACTGTTGAATTATTAGCAATTTACAGGTATATCACAGAACAAAACAGAATAGAGCAGTAAGCAGTAATCTCAAATTTCAGCAATCTGCAAAAAAATTGAATCAGTAGTCTTTACTGTTGCCGCGTTTCCGCGGCTCTGGCCGCGGATCCGCGGCAAAACAGTGGGCTCCTGTGCTCTGCCTTCGAGGGCAGAGGCACAGGGCAGCTATATGTCCACTGCAGCTGCTGTTTTCTGTTTTCTGTTCTCCAAACCTGCAAACAGAAAAGAATAAAGAATTAGTTAAAAATTAAATTTTTTTTTTTAGAGATAACTTACCGTCCCTCCCCGGCAACGGCGCCAATTTGTTGACTGATTTTTCCTGCACACAAAAATTAGAATATTAGATTTAAGAATAGATCGTGCTAGGAATCAGTTCTAATCCGCGGTAGCAGGGCTATGCGGGTCGTGATCCTCAAGGAGGGACTGCGATGGAAGCGTTAAGCAAGTTATACTCTAAAGCTTTTATTTTTATTAGTTAAATGGTGGTATTTACAATGGATGGAAGAAAAGAATTGTGGAAGATATGGATTTAATCTACAAAAAAGAAAAGAAAAGAAACAAAAAGAAAAGAAAACTTACTTGAGATGGTTGAAGAAAGAACGTGAAAACCTTACATGTTCTACCTTGCTTAGGAGGCGTTCCACGAATAGATCATAAGATCGATCTCAATCCTGTGCACATTATATCGTCAAGCATACTCAAGTACGAAGTGATGCGTAGCTTGGAGGAGACGTCTTCATGAACTATCGCTGGTTCTCACAGAGCTTAGTTATACGTGCTTATGGAATCCACTTGCATGTTCATCAACAACCACAAGATCACAGAGAAAAAGAAAAGAAAAACAAAATAAAAATAAACACATAAGAATAAAGAACAAAAGAAAAGTAATTACCTTTATTGCTTTAATCAATGGCAGAGAAAAGAAGATACATCGGTGTCACGCTCAATATAATCCTCTCTCTCTCTTGAAAAAAAAAGAAAAGAAACCCTAATTTACAAAAGAAAACCTAGAAGAAACCCTAATTTTGGCCCTTGGCTCTTCTCTGGACGCTGGACCCCCTTTGCGTTGCACTGCAGGTGATATTTATAGGTGCAGAAGGCTACAGAGTCCCGGACGAAACTGCCCACGAAAATGGGATCTGGATGAGATCAAAGTGCCGCGTTTCCGCGGCTTTTGCCGCGGATCCGCGGCACTTTGGTGACGTCTGGCCACGCGCTTTGGCGCGTGGCCTCTCCTGGTCCGTCCCTGTGGGTTTCTGCTTCTGGAATTTTGATCCTGGCCTTTTAATCTGGATTTTCGAGATAACTTGGTAATCAAGTTACTCTTAATCCAGATTTCTTCAAATTTTCTTCCCACGAATTTTCTTCTTATCTTGGCTTTTTATCCTCATCCTGCATGTGTTTAGGGTTAGATAGAAGTCTATCCTTCCCTAATCTCTGATATTTGCAACTTTTAGCCCTTGTATTTGCATTTTGATTCTTTGTATTTGCGCTTTTTCACCTGGGCTTCAAACATGGGCTTGGATCTGGGCTTTTGGGCTCTTTAGGCTTTATTTATTGCTAAAATAACAATTCGAAGCCTGCACACAATAAATACTAATATTATAAATGTGCAGAATTAAATGAATAAATATGAAAATGTGATGGTAAATATGATGATAAAAATGCACTTTTGACTACCAATCA